>CAADRB010000003.1:2770185-2788037 GCA_900708905.1 Hymenolepis diminuta
TTGATGCGTAATCTGTGGTTTACTCAACATTTCTTATAAGACACGGAATGGCTTTTTTCATTTACATAAATAAACGTCCTTTAACAAGTTAGAATACCCTCTCCCTCTACTGAATGTTTGAGCCCCAAAGGAATGTCATTCGCCTGACTCCTAATCCTAGGAACAAATGATCAGACTCCTTCGAATTTATTTAATGTACTAAATTAATTTCTTTTTAATAATTTAAACTTTATTCTATTAGTGAATTTTTGGTTAGTTGTTCTATGTTTTGATTACAACATTGGTATCTGGAAGCAATGATGTTTTGATAAATTCTCAGCAGAAATTACTGATCGAATGCTTACTGGCTAAACGTTGTTTTAATAAAAGTAAAATGAATACTGAATAGTCGCAGTAAAAACAGGACAAAATTCACAGACTCTGATTTTCGTAACACGGAATACCTTTGACATATAATGACCTCTATTTAATATTGATTTTATGCCTCTAACAGCCGTCTTAGCGTTTTACTTGTGCGTTACAATGCTTCCGAGAATAAAATCAAAGAAGAATGACTTCAGGTTAAAAGTAGTTTTCTAATGAGCATTGTCACCAATGTATGTAGGTTATATAACTAAATTTACTAATTTTACACAGTTTAGTACAAACAGATGCATCGTTTTTGCACTTATAAAAGGGGAGTTTATTAAGCTTATTTTGGAGTTACCACCATAAATTTTCCCATGAATTGTAGTCCAGTATTATCTACAAATAGTTTGAACAAATAATCTGCAAAAAACACAAGAGCTCTACGGAACTCTGTTAATTAGTAGTATAAATTCGGAATATATTTCAAATGAATCACTTGACGATTTCCGAGAGTATGTGTCTTGAATCACTTTCTTTAGGTAAAATCCATTAAGATTAGTAATTGAATATGCAATAATTATTAGATACTGGTGTTGACCTTAAGACATATATGGTAAGTTCTGCTTAGATAGGGTCGTGCTAATTAAGATATATAGTGGAAAACTTAACATTAAATGATATAAATGATTCTGATTAAATGATTAACAATAATCAAAATTAATGAACTTATAAATAACCTAAGAAGGTCAGGTGTTGGTTTTTGAAATTCGAACATCTGAACATCAGAACCTGAAGTCGTGAAGTATATCCAAACATGTAAAATTACACTACTTTACAAATCTTCCTGTTATGATATATTTTGAAAATATTAATCCGGGAGAGTAAGCATTCGGGTGTCCTAAAAGCAGAATTTGGGGATGCGGCATCAACGAAACGACCTACAAACACAGACCAACTTGCAGAAAATAAACTTAATATTTTATGGAGGTGGCTCCTTGTGAGCAACAGATATTTCAGGACGGAAAAGCAAATATAACCACAACACTTCAAATAGTCATTTGTAGATGATTTACTCAATATAAACATCATAATTAAGATATGAATAAGAAAATTATACAGCATCGTTTTCACGAAGTCTGAAATTTATTAGCATAGGGGAAAGCAAATTTAACTGTTGATTGATTGGTACTTGAGTCCCTGTAATTTCAGTGCTACCCGATGCATACTCGCTGTAGGTTGTGTGAACCGAATATGTTGATAGTAATTGCTATAACGTAACCAACTAGGAGTTCTGGTAGTAATCTCACAGAGTCAAAAATCTAGAAAACTCGGTAATATAGCAACTTAACACAGAAGCTAATAACCCACGGCAGATAAGAGGGCACGTTATAGTCAACACGCGTGTATTAGCGAAACTCACTCTCAACCGGTCTCGGCTTAAACAAATACGAATAATTATCAAGTGTCTTTTATCGGTGGGGAAATAAAGAAAGAAAATACATTTTTGTTCATAGAAGAAATATTGGGGGCGAGGAAAAGTAATTATCATTTCTTCTAACAGTAATATAGAATCCATGGGCATAAATATCTTTAGGCGCAAGAAATATACAAAAAAATTAGAAACATAACACATGGAATTGTACAGAGGCAAGAGGAATACATCTTGATATAGCAGTGAGCATTTTCGTCTCCACGAGTAAGGGAAACGAAAATGAGTATAGTTACGATCCTAGCTTTCGGTAGTTTAATTCAATACCTATGTTTAATTTTCGTGAGTATAATTGCTCCTGTACTCATGGCGTAGTTGGTAGTAAAGCCCAATAATATTCTTTCAATTGTTGGTGCTTGTCATCTCAAAGCAAGTACAATTGGGACAGAATACCTATGACTGTTATGACTGTTCTGATAAATCACCTGCAAGTCACATGCGTTTTTTCTGCTACATTCAATATTTTGGAGCCTTTAGCGAAGACATTCTGATTAAATAAAAAGGCAACTATTGGTTCAGTTTCTTCTCCTGTCTTTTGCAGACTTTGTAGCAAGTATTAATGAAACATTTGTCGTATGTAATTTCTCATGGTGTTAAAAGGTATTTCCGAAGCAAAAATAGTGTGTTAACTCCGGCGCTATTGCCTTTGTGCCTGCTATGAAAGTCTATGCGTGGAAAAAAATACAATTATGAAATGAAAATTGTCGTTATTCATTTATTGTAAATGTAAATATCCATTAAACATGAATAATTTGAAATGCAGAAGGAGACCATCAGTCATTTCAGGTTATATTATTCCGATAACTACCAGGATGAAGGCGATTGTTTGACTGATTAGTGCTCTTGAAAGCTCTTGCGTATACAATCTCTGTATACCCCAGAGACAGTGTGTCTTTACTAGATTATATCCTAGCTTATTCTCCAGTCACGCGTGTGGAGGCAGGGACAGACACCAAGCCAAAAGTTGATCGGGTTCAGAGTGGAAATGTCTCGATACCTCAGAAAGATTTGAGATAAATCAGAAGTGCACCCTAGCAGGGTGCCATGTGGTCCATGGAGGCCGACGTATGGGGGATGCTGTTCCAGAGTCATGTCACTCATTTCTGACAGACTTTCATAAAACGAAAATATTAAAAAACCGAAAAACCCTTTCTCAAGGAATATATATTAGTAGAGAAATTATACCACTTAAACACCAGTCGATTGTTTCTAAACACTTGTTTGATATTAGCGAAAACATTAATCGGAGTAGTTTAGATGTATTTAGAGTATTTAGATGGCATTGGCTTCTATGGCTATTACATTAAGTTCTGGACAGGGTATGGGTTGACATTAGTTTGTCAGGTAAAGCAGGGGAAGATTAAACTTTTCGATTTGCGACAAAGTGAGGCGGATGCGTCAGATTATTTGACTGGAAATATTGTTGTACTTAAGATAGGTAACTCCTAGCCTTATTGATAAAAAGAAAGAAATGACTTAACCACGTTCCCGATCATCTGAATCTTGTAGGAAAACGTCGTTCGAATGTTTAGCCCAAGTTCTCAAGAGTAAGATTTCACGATGTAGGTAGATTCATTCAAGTTCTAGGGATATTCTGATATAGTGAATTTGAAAAAATGCATTCAATGTCGAAGATTCACAAGTTTCGAAATACTGATAGGCACACCCACCCGTAAACACTCTCAAGTACTGATTATTCATAAACACTTTCTCAATGTTATTACCTAAGTAATCAGAACTTCAGGTAAATCTGGTACCATTTATGATAAATGCAATTGCTTAAAGATCAGAAAGTGTTTAAGGAAACTCAAATCTTTTAAAGAAATAACCTTAATTCAGCTGCACTGAAAATGCTCCGGATTACGGCAATTCAACTAAGTGGCTATTGCTAACGCTGCGTTTGTTCCTTCTTAGAAAGAATTTTGACACTTTGGATTAATTAACTAACAAACATCAAGACTACAGGTAAGTAAATAATAAGTAGAATATATTTAATTAATTGTGGATATCTACGAATCCTTGAATTTCTAATAAGGTGGTTCCCATAATCAGCATTCTTCTTTATATATTACTCATGCATTAATCCATCTTCTCGGTGTAACTTTCTGCAAACTAAAGAGAGATTTATTCGATTTTGATAAATAAAATTACTTGTTTGATTGATATATGCAATAAAGAGGAATCCAGTTGCTGCCTCTACCACCAAAAATAAGATCATATTGGATATAAAACTTAAGATATGTACAATTTTCAAGTTGCCTCCGTTTACCTCATTTTGAAACTTGGGCGCTTGTATGACCCATTATTTGCAAGAACAATAAGATAAAGTGTATTGAATAAACCACGAACAGGATTCGAGAAAGAGAGAGATGAGGGCGAGACGGGATGAGAGGGAAGCATACGAGGAGTAAAAGACAGGCGTGTGTGTGCATGTGTATGTATGAGTGTGAACACGAGTGGAAATACAAAAACAGCTCAACTGAGCCATTTGTTCAAGGACGCGCTTGGAGTATGAGTGCAGTGTACTTTCAAATGGAGTGGGACAGCCACAGAAAAAAAGGGAGAATCAATAAGCCCGTCTGGACAATGACAGGGAGGGGAGGGGATGATTAGGGGCTTAGGGGCATAAAGACGAAGAATCAACGTATTTTCATAGAGAATGTGACTTAAGAGCAATTTTCGTAAATCCATAGAGTCATCCTTCAGATGAAAAATTTGTGTGAACTAGAAACTTACCGGGAAATTTAATGCCTAGGCTTTTGCATATCGCCGCATTTCTTTCTCATTATTACTTGTTACGTCAGAAGGATGAATCCCTTCTTCTCCGAAATATTTATCTTACATCATCTCTAATCATNCTCTGTACTGAGGTTTGTTCAATACAACCTAGTCTACGCAATCCTTGGTGTTCTTTCTTTCATTTATTGTTAGCCATCTACCGCTACAGATCCATCTACAGACCGATGGATCATAGTAGAAATGCTTTATTCTCAGCTAAGCTGGACGAGGATGTATACTCTAGCATGATGGGAAACCGTCAACTACTGTAAATATCAAATAAATCATAGCTGTTTACACACGTTGTAATTAATAAGCTGAGTATTACCTTTGTTTTAGAGTGGCTTATTGAAGTTATTCCAACGAAGTGTGTAATTTTTTTTCTCTGATAAAATATAAATCAAATTCGGGTGAAATGCTCTCTTTCACAGCTGTGCATTTTTATTTAAGATCTAATGGAATGGTTTTGTAAAATCAGGGCTATTAAGAACTTTAGAATTTGTGGTTTAAAACAACGTTTAGCCAGTAAGCATTCGATCAGTAATTTCTGCTGAGAATTTATCAAAACATCATTGCTTCCAGATACCAATGTTGTAATCAAAACATAGAACAACTAACCAAAAATTCACTAATAGAATAAAGTTTAAATTATTAAAAAGAAATTAATTTAGTACATTAAATAAATTCGAAGGAGTCTGATCATTTGTTCCTAGGATTAGGAGTCAGGCGAATGACATTCCTTTGGGGCTCAAACATTCAGTAGAGGGAGAGGGTATTCTAACTTGTTAAAGGACGTTTATTTATGTAAATGAAAAAAGCCATTCCGTGTCTTATAAGAAATGTTGAGTAAACCACAGATTACGCATCAACGAATAGCACATGAAGAAAACAAGGTAAATATATGCTGAAAAAGCAGATGACCGCATAAATTGATAAAACAAAGAACAAAGATAATTAAATGAGTAACAAGAATTCATGTAGAAGGTTGAAACTCATTGATACAGGCATGCTCTTTTGGGGTTTATTGGCATCGAGGGACCACTAAGAGCCACATTTTCATTTTAATACCTTTCATCGGATTCAGAGTGATAAGTACTATCCGGATTTGTATATTTGGCGAAAATTTGTTCTAAATAGTATAGTTTGAAATCGTTTACTCTTATAACCCATTCCCTATTGCTCTGGTACTTCTTATTTACTGAAACCGTCAATTCCTCAAAGTACTTTTAAAACCCCTTCAGGCTCACATCATTTACTGCCATAAATCATACGTCAAGAAGAACCTAGCTATAGAAGTTCTCTGTCCCTTCCGAGATACTTATTGTAGCTGAAGAAATATTAATTCAGTTGATCTGCCGCTAGATTCAAGTTATTATAGTACATGAAAAAATTAATACGCTTTCAGTTTGCAGTCGATAATGTAATGTAATTTCAGCTAAAGATCCCAAAATACCCACAAAAAATAGTAGTAGAGAGGAAGGAGAAGACAAACTTAAAGATGTTTGAGCTTTATATGACCACATCCAGACCTAACCCTTCCCCCTTTCAACTCCCTTATCTGTCCATTAACCTGTTGTATTGTAGCTAGCCTCCTGAAATAGCCTACAAAAGCCAGAACTCAAGAACAACACGAGATTAAGCAAACTGCCACTGCACTCAAATTTATGCAAGGCAAAGACCTTGCAATTTAGCACATTTTAACAAATATGCACATTTTATGAATAATTAACAATAAAACGTTAATTTAATTTTCTTGGATAAGAATAATTCATTTTTATCCAACACCTCCCGACGAAAGTTATATATCCATAATGTTTTAGCGCCGAACCTCCGGAGTTTCGAGATTCCACGGCGAATTGGTCACATGCATTAGGATACATCTCTGTTGGATCCGTTTTTGGTTTGGAACTTAAGGCAGCATACCAAGAACGGAGATATTTGTAATGCTGCACCCAGATTTTGACACCAACACGAGGTGTGGCGCAGTATCCAAAGTGTAACCATCAATAATTACTTCCAATGTCTCCCCCTCTTGTGGAGCTTGAAGTTGGCCTTTCGCATTATCATCTAGTTGTTCATCCAAATCAGCGATATATTGGGAGAGTGCAAAAGAGAGATAATTAAACAACGACAAAAAATCCTCAAATCGAGAAGAAGAAAACAGGGTGACGTGTTTGTATACAAATTTCGGTACGTCCAGATTGAAGAACACATGGCCAAGGCTGTTAATGATGGCAGATTTAGTGGACATAATCAAAGTCCACTATGATTATGGATCCACCAGGATTAGAGATTCCAAGAGTGAGATCACTGTGAGACCAGGTGATCAGACCAGGTTTAAGAGTATATAGGATTCTGATGATGAAGGAGTGTTGCGTCGCCTGCATTTCGTGCAGGAATAACCACTATTGATGTTGTTCCTTTGGTGTGAGGGACAGAGTAAGGGAGAGCGTTTTCCTCGGGTCCCTTTATCGCGTCACCTTTATCGTCCGCCAGTGCCAATCGCTTAGGACGACAAGCAAGCATGGGTTTAGGTCGAATGTGGCTACACTGATCAAGACATTTTGAGACTTGATCTTGCTGGATGATGTGTGAGTTCTGAGGGAGGTAAAAGCACAACGACCTTCTCAATGTCTGTCTATGTGGCAGATCTGATTTGTCTGGTGATCAAACAAATAGGATTTCGGAACTGATTGCTTGTGTTGCTTTGGCACGGTTGACTCAGAGGCAAGTCGTGCTGGAACCACTTTAGACATGGAAGGTTCCATAGAGTACGTGAGATTCGTTGCTTTCACACTACCTCTAAATGGTGGGTGCGACGTCACGCCATAATTGGTTGGCTGAACTAGAATCGCAGTAGGAGGGACCCTTGAAGAGGCAAATACAATCGGCGATTGAGTAGAACATTTGAAAGAATGTAGAGAGCAGTGGTGGTAGACGTGCTGAAGACATCAAGAGGCATTTCAGCTCAATATTTGCAGACAGAAGCTTTAGTTCTGAGGATGAGCTCTCAAAAATTTTGTAGCAATTGAGCAATCCCCTGTTTGTTGAGAAGCCGAGAGTCTCTTTGCTTGCGCCATAAGTAAAATCGTTAGAGATGATAAATAATGTGTGGTGACCACTTGTTATGGCCTAGTTAGCCTACAAAATGGCCAAAATCTCCGGAATCAAGTAAAACACGGGATTAGGCAAACTACCACAATTTCCCCAGCTAGGCCCGGCGCCGACGTTCCCGTTACTCTTACACATCTACGAGATTCTCCGTTTTCCGAATCTATAATATAGTGCAATTCGAATTGGTGTGCTAGTCTAATGAGGGATACCACAGTGCAACATTTAGCATACGATGAGGGTGTCATGACAACACTGCACACACACCTAATCCCAATTTACCATCGCACTTTCTATTTTGTCATGAGCCGAAGCTATCCCATCGACACGCAATCCCAACGAGCTTTGCAAGAAATTTACGAAAAGGAGAGTCTGGCTGCATTAAAATTCTTTCTTCTCCATCACAAGCCAGATGAGGAGGACCCTCCTAAATTGGCCGCGATTAAGGAGATTTTCCAACTTGAAATGCCAGAAAAGTATTCCAAACTTATTGAAAAGAGGACGAAGAGGAAGGTAACGAAACGACAAGAAGTAAATGAGGAAGAATTATCGGCTTCCACTGAAGAAATTGCCCTAATGCGACCTGTCAGTTCGTCAACTGGAAATCTACTTTACGGAAAACATGGTGAAACGCAAGTCTCATTCTAATAAGTTACATCTCTGACAGTTCAACTATCGGGCGTCGTTAGGATAAGTTCTTGTTAATGAGATAAGGTAGAGTCCTTTGAGATTTCTCAGTAAATAACTGGAAGACGGTCATTTTTGGCATCTTCCAATAATGGTACACAAAACAAGCATATGGATGGAAGGATGGCATTTCAAAATAACCGCTATTGTTGTAAGAGGACATGAGGCAAGACGGCTGTTCTGACTGTCAGACTGGAGATTTGAAATGAGCTTCAGCAATATGGGTTAGTTATAGAGGAAGAAATATGTCATTAGACTGTTGAGTCTATTATTATTTTTAAGACTGTATATCATTACGTTGTCTATTTTCCTGCCAATATACTAAGCTCCTACTCATTTATTTCAAAAGTTTATTCAAAGTGTTATTTTTAAAATGATAATGTGAACTACAAAATCTTTATTCACTTGATCTAGTGTTGGCATTTTATCAAATTGTCCCCTTTCCTCTTTATAGCTCAGTCTATTTGAAACAACGACTGAAGCTGAATCCAGACGAAAAGTACGAAATGCCAGTCACTACGGCGATGGAATATGGTTGGAAGTTATTTCAACTCTTTCCTAAAAGTGAGATCACACATCCACGTTATGGAAGAACTAATATTATTGAGAGGAGCTTTTATCGCAACGGCGGTGTCTCACTGAAAATGGCAGAAGATATACTTTGAGCTACTTTGTGCTTGAGAATTTAGTTTATATTGTATTATTAGTCAGAGAAGAGCTTAAATTGCAAATTATTCGGTTGGCGCACCACACTTATGGTGTCCGAGTTATTATTCCTATTATGGCTCTTAATCAAAACGCGACTTTATTTAAATGTCAGTGACGGGTACTCAGAGGGAAGAGAAAGAAGAGGATTATCAAACAGTTATCTCTCTTCACTCTATTAAGAAGGTACATTTTTCACACATAGTTTGGATAAGTGAATTCAATTGGCTACCTGATGAATTGGTAATGTAGTAGAGTGGAGACTTCGTTCCCAAGTATGATGTGGAAGAATGAGTGAAGAATAGAATGCGTTTGAGAAATGAATTCCGTTCGCAAAGGGGCATTAATTCCGCTCAGAACATCGAACACATTCCATTCGCTCCAATTAAAGAGGCCATCTGTCGTTATGCGGTGTGTATATACCACCGAGGAAGATTGGGGGATAGGGATGACTAATAACAATAAGATATAAAGAGCGTAGGAAGTGACAAAGAAGGCAGACGGTAAGAGGTGAAGTCTACATAGTGAAAGTAAGTAAAAGTGCATAATGGAAGAGATCCTTAAATCTGCTATTATCAGAAACACTCAGTTCGTTTATGGAGAGTTCGTGATTGAGTATTGGCTCCACGAAGGTATCGATAAGCACTGCTGTTACTTTGGGTGATCAATGTGGATATTTAAAGTGGCTCGGAGCTTCAGAATGTGTGCTGGCAACTAGATATCTGATTTTGCTCCTTAGCTATTCCGCAAACTACACATTCTATCTCCTAACTATCTTCACTACAACAACAGGCTGGAGAGGGAGGGGGAGAGGGAGGGGGAGAGGGAGGGGGAGAGGGAGGCGGCAATACAGTGATTAAAAGATTTGAGTTGATCAATCAAACGCTATATTGAAGTCAATTAGAAAGAAATTATCAAATTGATTCCTCGGATCTACGAAGATCAAATCGTTAGGAATTTTCTGACCAACAGCACTTTGGATAAACGTTCGAATGCCTAATATTGTTGCATCAATTGGCATTGTTTTACGAAGGACAGCAGTTGATCCCAGTATACTCTTGAATAGCTGGAGTGTAAGTAAGTGCCTTACTTACCACGGTTAGCAATTAGGCAAAATCGTTCCACTCGACTAGATAACTCCAATTCGGAAATATATTCCGCCCTCCAACCACATTTGACGCAATAGTCCATTTTGCTTAAGAAGCATTAAGCTCGAGGCTAAATGTAATGACATTCTTATGTAAATTAGAGTACGATGAGACTGGGAGCATTTGCAATATTTGTCACGTCAGGGTGGAAGTTTCGTATTCAGCCACCAAGTCACATCAGCCTCAAATTGGGTTTGGGACTTTGTTCGATTAAAACTCTGCATCGGCGAACTATTCAGGGTTTGCATGTTCTGGATGAATATGCCCTAATGAATTACTGTCATGGTAATAAGAAAGTACTTTATGCGAATGTATAATCATTTGCTATTATTATTATTATCATTATTATTTTAACTGAACCGCCTTAATTTCGCTGAAAGAACTTGTGAAGATTCGAATGACCTACGTCTATGATGCTTTCTTTTAACAAACTAAATGAGCAAACACACCTCCACAAGGCCCTTCTACAATGGCATGTCCTGCCCTGCACAATGTGTATAGGAGCTCTTATCTGATTTGCAAAAAGTGAGAAAAATGCACAACTTCTATAGAAAACTAAGGTGATAGGGAACAGAAAGTTTTAGGTAGTTAGAAGACAACATTAGAGTTGCCTTCCGTTTGAGTTATGAAATTTTACGAATAGTAAGGAACCGGATAGCATGACTCATACAACCTATTTGGGATGTTGCTCTTCCACATTATGAAACCCACCCATTACTGATCCCTAACAGTGCAAATTAAACCAAAGCTGACGTGTAAACAACAGCTCACTTGTCTTTCTCCACCCTCGATTGTCCCATATATAGATCAGCACATACGCTGTCATACCCTGTCTGTATGAACGCATCCTTGCGTACAGTGCAAAAATCATTTTGAGGACCTTAGTTTTGTCATAAAATTTCAACTGTGCGTTGCGAATAAACGTTTTCGTTGACAAGCTCTACTTAATTTCCCACTCATAGTTCCGAGTTTACTATGTGAAAGGGGATAAGTGTTGCAACAACACGTTCAGCAGTATTTGGAACTAAGATACATTAATAAATGGGGGCAAAGAATTATTACGCAGAAAAGAATGCTTAATAAGCGAAATATGCAACAACAAGGAGCACAAGATCCTAAAGTTGAACGACGAAAAAAATCGGAGATCTGAATGAAAGTGAGAGTAAAATGGAGTGAGAAATTGGAAACATGGGGATTTAATTCAGAAAGACGTAAATGCAATCATATCCGATTTCAGGGCTGCAGAGAGCTGGCGTTCTCTTGCTGTACTAGTTGAAGATTGAAGTGAATTCTCCTCCTGCATTGAAGATGACTCCGTGTGCTGGCTTTCAGTAAACTGCTGATCTCCCGCCCACTGGACAAGATCACTTCCCCGGTTTTCTGACTCACTATTACGATCCAGTCTTCCCAGCATCAATCGATTATTTGTAGCTCCATAGTAATCCTCCTTACCCGGCAAGTCACGCCACTTTATCAGCTGCACAGCTTTAGCCGACTCTGCTCGCCTTGAGTGCCTCTCTTCTCTTGGAAAGCCCGGCTCCTCCTCATTGTTCCCACTCGGTTCGTGCGTCTCAGTCAAACTTTGTGTTCTCAAGTCCTCCATTAGTGGCACAGGTGGTGGTGGAAATCGATCTCCGCTTTGTGGCGAATCGGCAGCACTCGCCTGATTTGTTGGAATCGGGGGTGGTGGCGGAGGAGGCTTCAGTGATTCCATTCTTGCCATACTGTGAGCAATAAACTCCGATATACTCTTCTTTAAACTCGATCTGTCGAAAATATAGATACAATTCTACTTATGTGTATTAAGTAGAAGAGTTTCTAAACTCAAACTCACGTTCGCAATGTTCGTTTTCGTGATTCCTTAGGATGGTCACTGTTAGTTGGCGAGTTATTCTCATGTCCATTCAAATTGGTGCAAACATTTTCAGCGATTTCTCTAGCAATATGAATTTCCTCCCCATCTTCTTGGTGGTGGTCTTCGTGATCTTCATCTAAGCTGAGGTTGTCGTCAGAACCACCACGTGATGTCTCCAGACCTTGAGCTTGAGATCCAACAAGAGTTTCTTGGTCGGTTTCTCCCACCGCCTCAGCACTCTGAGTTTCACTGCGACCTCGTAGGGGTGGAAGACTACAGCAGTGGGCTCGACAGAAGTCCTGTAGACTGGCACTTAGGTCCTGCATTGACTTTTTAGTTTGAGTTGGTGGAGCATTGCGTAATGTGCCTCCTGAATTCGATTTCAGTAGCGGTTGGGGTGATTTCGAATTTCTTTGAGAGATTTGAGGCGATGAAGTAGTTTCCGTTGGGGAATCACTCTCTCCAGCTATACTTCTCATCATACAAATCATCCGATTCATCAGATCTTCACATTTTTCACTCTCGAAAATAAGTAACCCACGACCACCAATACACTGACTTCCAGTTAGAATGTAGAGGCGTTGTTCATTGAAGCCAAAACTATAAGAGATAAACAAATGCGGCCGTGGATCAAGGGGTAATATGTAACATTTTGTTCTGATTCAATTATAATCATTATGCTACTGATAAGTAGCATTTCCAACGAGAACGCATATGGATAAAGTTTGAATAAACTCTTGTAAACTCCACAAGATTAATAATATCATGACAAGTATCCACTGGCTGCACCCTTAGAAAAGACAACTTTCTCGAGATCACATGGTAAAACTTTCAGTATGGCCAACCGGACAGTAAGCTCTGCAAATTAGCTCACAGATCCACCCAGATATCGAAGAATTAAAACATGATGTTGATATTCACAACAGCACGACCTAACAAAATTAAATGAGTCTGTCAAGTCAAACCTGGACGACTTAATTTATACAAAAGTTAGATGAAGTAGGATAATTTTAATGCCACAATTGCATTCCTTACTTTTTACCACTGTTACACAATATTGCTTTATTTTACTCTTCTCCATATTTAAGCGCTTCCTGTAAATAAATATTGCGCGTATTCTGAGCACGTATAATATGAATAACTTGTAATGTAGCTCAAATTTTATTTGGTAGTATACAAAGCAAAGATTAATTGTTAGGTAGTAGGTCTCTCCAAGCCGAACATTCATTAATAATGAAAGATACCTATGAGACTGGACTCATAATTTCGTCTCGTTACAATTGATCAAATGTATCCGTAGAACAAAATAAGCGGAAAATAACGATGCTAAAAATAACGGATTACTACAAACTATTTATGGACTCGTGTAGGCAAGGCTCATTCTACACCCCTTAAACCATAAAGCTTATTACCAAAAAGTAATATATAATGGTCCTATATGAGAGAGTAGTTCTCTCTTCCCTCCCTCTCTCCCTCCCGCCCACCATCTCTCCCTATTATTCGCGGATTTGCAAAAATATAGTAAGCTAGACGAAAGTGAGTCACATACTCTGATGCAAGGATAAGATTCACCTGATTTGCACGGAACCGAGAGATTTGCATATCGGAGTTAATGGAAAGGAGGAGGGGGGAGGGGGTTCGGAAGAGCTGTCCTTCTGGATTATGTAAATAAGGCGACATTGTCGTGGAATTCTACACACATCGATAACACCCACATCCACAAATATGCATAGTGACACGCTAGGAATTTCCGAGTTGTTTATGGTGGATAAAGGGAGAGTAGAATGCAAAGTAGGCAAATGCAGCAATATCAGTCGATCAGGTCTTCATATTTCACATAATGAATTTTCCTTAGTACATGAGGTATATTTTTTTGGCTCCTCGGATGTAATTGTCAATAAAACCGATTTTTTTCCATAGCCAGTATGAAAGTTTAACTATTTCCAGTCATTAAAGTTTTAAGCTGAACAAATTTTTATAAGTATGCAAATTAGTCATTTTTATTCGTACTGGCTCCAAGCATAGCCAGCGTATGCCAACCAACAACTCCTCCACCCTTAAAATATGAATACTGTCACCGCTCATTACTAAAGAATGTACGTCATTATTAATCAATCAGAGAGATTTCAAATGTGAAAATTTCCTCTTCTCCACTGTAAACATCATCGTTAAGGCGAAATATCTCTGCGGATAATATTCAGCAATTAATAAATCAGCAAAAATAAAATTTATTGTTTAAGAGTATGAAATCTGATGCTTGTCATCTCTGAACACAACTAATGCATTTAAATAAAGGAAAGCGTGAAAATTGATGAATATCAATCGCAAATTACAAAAATTCAAAGTGGCGTACCTTCGTATGTATTTGAAAGGCCATCTGTTAATTACAGCTGTTGAGATATAATCCAATATACACATATCGCAGTCCTTAATTTCCAGCAAGTAGATACCATTCAAGTGGAGACGTCTAGCCAACTCAGTTTGGAAGACACGGATTTTGATAGCTAAATGTAAGAAAATGAAAAAATTCTAATTTAAAAAAATTAAACTAAAAGGGATTAAATAATTTACCACTCCAGTGATGTTTTTCGTAAGCTTTATTCTCCGTCATAAACTTATCAATTTCGTTGATGCTGCAGGTCATTTGTGAATTTTCACCGTTATTAGATTTTGGTTTGCTGTGGCAATGCAATCGATGCGAAATGAGACGCTTATTTTCTTTCAGGGCTCCTCGTATGTGTATGACGAAAAGTCGCTGAGACTCTTTATCATTAAAACCTATTTTGACTTCCTCTCCCTTCAGGAGCCTTCGCTTTTGTAATGTGATTTGATAGATTGGCTGTGGTTTTGCTTGATTCGTATATTCATTTGAAATATCTTGCTTATTACGGGTTGATTTTATACATCTTCTGAAAGAATTGACACGATAACGTATTTTGCGATCATCTTCATCAACGGTTTCATAGATGGGGTCGGAAGGTTCTATGATAAGTGAGAGTTTACTAGGCCGTCCGGATATTTCAAGATTTGCTGCTATCCAATCAGATGATGGGTGTTCACCCTCCTAAAAGAAAAAGTATGACACATGATTTTAAGGATGTAATTGTTCTGCTATTATTTGCATCTTTACTTTATTAACGGCTTGCCACAAATAACCACTTCGAACAATAGACATGATCCCATAAAAAATTCGACATCCCGCTCGGTTTGACCTTAAATTAATTTGCAGATGTTAAACACTTAAGAATTAAAAATTGTAAATGCGAATAATGAGATAATTAACTAATTATCATAAAATTCAGGTGACACCTTATTCATTTCAGAATTTTTGTAATTTCCTGACATGTAAAATTAGGGTTTATTGCAAGCAAGTATTACGAAAATACTTTAGTGTTCTTTTGTGTGTCTTTTACTCCAACTTAAATAAAAATAGGACATTTTGTACTTTTCACATTATAATATTGCAGTAATATTCATTTCATTTACTTCTTCATCTCAATGACAGGTATTTCGATTAACTAGTCAGTGATATATGGATTACCAGTATTTACCAAGGTCTTATTTGCATAGTATCTGCTGCAAATCTTCATATTAGATGCCATCGGGAGTCTACAAATCCCTTATTTACTACTGCAATAAAAAGTTAGTTTTGGAAGTATTACTAAAAGCACAAAATTGAACTGTGCTGCGATAGTTTCTAAACAATTGAGATTGAAAATTAGTTCGCCATTGTCCGGCATGAGCTATGTTTTATTCTCTGCCACAAAATATAGGACTAGAAATAATTGAGCATAGAGAAAATATATCGAAATACAACCTCTGAAGCGCATAGACACGTTATTGCTGTTTGGCTAAATTGTGTGATCTGAAGTAGCGGCCTCGAAAATTGAATTCTCATGTAATCAATTTGGAATCCGAGCTGACTATACGGTTCTAAATGAGAACTTTTGGTTCTCTCTCTCTCTTTCCCTCTATCTCTCTCTTGCCAGCATGTGCTTTTGTGATCGCTGACTTACAATTTACCTCAATATTGTTTTTCACCATTAGGAGGGAAATGTATATATATATATATATATATATATATATATATATATAGCGTTAGGTCTATCAGGGCCACATCGATTGAATAGATGGAATAAGTCAAGTCACTCATGTGCCACTCAGTTCGGAGGTGGCAAGCAAGCCGCTCCAATTTATTAATTAGCAAATTAGGTTAATATGTAAAACGTTTCCTTGTTAGAAGTCAATCGTGTCTCGTCACAGGAGTCTCGGCGTGATGATAGACGCCTGTTTATGTATCTATGTGCAAACACGCAAACACACAGCGGGACCGCCTGTGGACACTGTAGTTGAGATCTAATGGTCAGTCAATCATTTACAATCGCCAGATGTTGATAGACATCTGCTGCCTATGCATATTGTATATATCTGCCGACGTATAGCGTTCCGCTATTTCTTCGGAGAGAAAAAAGTCAATAGTCTGAATCGCGTGAGAAATCATAAAACTCGCTACGCCAATAAAATCCATGCGAAAATACGCTCGTATTGAATTTTATATTTTCAACTTTTATAAGCCTGAAATGCATATCACCAGAGTCAAAGTTCACAATATTGAATCCCACCGGAAAATATGTCTAATAAGTAAAATGTCCGATCGCTCTATTTAATCCTTATGTAAAGAGAAGTGTGAAATGATAATCAGTGGGACTGTGTTCTATTAGATGTGATCACTTGGATATTATTCTTTACATTTCGAAGCTGTTTTAAGTAATAGGACTATTAGACCCAAAATATAACTAAAGTTTATGTCGTATGCGGTGTTAGGGGAAGCGAACAAATTCATTCCAAAAGGAATTTTTTGTATCCATAAATCAGCAAAATCAAATCCAAAAGCCATATGATAGATATGAATAAAACAGGTGGATTGTAGATCTCAATGCAGTGTTCATTGAAAAGAGGTAGTTTATTGTGAATTTTGCAGATATTTTCATGAAACCGGCGATTTCTGCTTNGTGAGAAGTACACACACTGCGCAATTTGCCACAAGAAATTCTCTCGACCTTCTCTCCTCGCACGCCATTTGAGTGTTCATTCGAAGGAAGAGCCCTTTGGTTGTGAACACTGCTGGCAGTCCTTCACAACCACGACTTCATGCACAACTCACCAATCAACTCACCCTCCCTCACCAGAGAAGCGCCTCGAGTGCGAAGTGTGTGGTGACGCATTCATTCCATCTTCCAATCTCACNAACCACGATCAAATGAGCCACGTCTCACCACATCCTCCTTCCCCTCCTCATCCTACTTGATCTCTCCAACCACCATCTCATCCATCTTCTTCTTCTCCTCCTCCACCTGCCCTCCTCCTGCTCCCCCTCCTCCTGCTCTCCTGCTTCTGCCGATACCACAATGAGTTTCCTCTGTCTCCCCTCAAGCCCTCTCTATTTCACCCACACAACCACACACCTCAAGTCCTCTACCAGTCAACTAACCTAACACCAACACCAACACCAACACCAACACCAGCACCAACGTCAACACCAAAAGTAGCACCAACTACACCACCATCACCTTCAATCCCACCTTCTTAACATCACTCCATCACACTTTCTTCTCCCCCACCTCCACCACCTCCCCCACCATACCCGCTTCTACATCCCATACCTTCTTCTACATCCTCCTCCTCTCATTCTTCTATCCCACTTTCTTCCTTTTCTCCTTCACACTCTTCT
>CAADRB010000003.1:2822806-2836873 GCA_900708905.1 Hymenolepis diminuta
CTAACCCTAACCCTAACCCAACCCTAACCCTAACCCTAACCCTAACCCTAACCCAACCCTAACCCTAACCCAACCCTTTTGTTTCGCCTGGGTACAACAAATGCCACTCTACTCATTCTGAAGTCTGATATCTCGCAAGTCATATTAATTTCTCTCCTGAAATAGATTGTTATCAGACAGGCGCAATCCTAATCCTCTTAAGAAAGTTTACGTCCACCGGGACAAGATGTAGCACTTTGGGTGGTCAAACATTTTCGACATATCTTGGAAGGACGGCAATTCACCATCTTTACCGATCACAAACCACTTATTTACACTAGCCAATCATCCGCAGATTGTCATTCTCCCAGGGAAGTTCGTCACTTGGTTTTCATTCTACAAATCGCCAACGATATTCCATACATCGATGGCGGTAGTAATGTTATTGCCGATGCAGTGTCCCGTATGGAGCTAAAGCAGATTGCAGCAACATCAATTAACTACCGAGAACTCGCTGCTAACCAAGAATCTGACCCAAGATTTGTGAAAATCATTTCAAACTCCTCCCTAGTTTCGAACGTCTACCTTTAATCACTTCAGATGGTAAAATTCATTGTGATACTTCAACCGGCAAGCCGAGACCTTTTGTGCCACAAGTATATCGCCGGAAGATCTTTAACCACTTTCATAGATTATCCCATCCAAACATGCAATCAACTACTAAACTGATTATTGATTATTTTATTAGAAAAAACATCCGACATGACATCCGTCTTTGGGCAAAACATTGTCTCTCATGTCAAGGTAGCAAGGTTCTCAAGCATACTAGAAGCAAACTCTCTTCATTTCCCTTGCCGGAGACTCATTTTCGACATATCCATTTGAATACAGTAGGCCCTCTTCCGCCGTCCAACACTTTCACCTACATTTAACTTGTATTGATCGTTTCATGCGTTGGCCTACTACGATTCCTCTGCGTGATACTTCATCCGAATTTGTGGCTAAGGCTCTAGTGGAATCTTGGATATCAATATTCAGCGTCCCGTCAACGATCACAACAGATAAAGGATCACAATTGACATCTGCTCTGTTTCGAGAATTGAGCCAACTCTTGGACTCAACACACATACGAACCACAGCTTATCATCCAGCTGCAAATGGTATGTTAGAACGTTTTCACCGGCATCTAAAATCTTCTATAATTACAACTTCTTCGAGATTATATTGGTCTGAACGCCTTCCAATCATCCTACTTGCAATTAGAAACACCACTAAGGAAGATCTTGGATGATGTCCCGCCGAACTCGTTTTTGGTGCTACTCTTAGGTTACCCGGTGAAATGATTCTCGACTCAAAAGAGAGAGAAAATCCAGATCCCTGTCTTATGCTGCACGTCTAAAAGATCACTTCAGATCCATACGCCCAATACCCACTCAGCAGAATGATAGGACAGAGCAAATCCCTAAAGACTTATCAACTTGTCCCTTCGTTTTCGTTCGATTAGATGCCGTAAGGAAACCTTTGCAACCACCCTATGACGGCCCATTCCTAGTCATTGGACGCAAACCCAAATGATTCATCCTGGATCGCAGTGGTACTAAAGACTCAGTGAGCATTGACAGATTGAAGCCGGCCTATTTAGAATTCCCCGATGTAAACCTTAATTCTGCACTTCCTAAACTTTCTCCCTTTGAGTCTCCCGACAATGTACATACATTCACTACTCGTGCTCAGTCCTCTTCTAAAGATGTTATACAACCTTTCGCTCCCTTGTTCCAAGACACTGTTCAATCTACCACCCCACCACCTTGCATGTCTCGATCCGAACTCTCTCGAACTCGTTGCTGTCGAAGAGTTAACTTCCCTTCTCGACTGGCAGATTATGTACAATAACCAATTATCAAGCGTTTTTATCTTTTAGCAATCTAACAACGCTCTAGGGGGAGAGTACTGTGGAGCTCACAACGCTAATAAGGCTGATTGAATCACGTGCGCTAGAGCTCACCACGGGAAGTGTGGCCATGTAACCGGTTGCGGTGAGATCAAGCGCGTAGGGACAACAATGAAGAACTCAAAGCTTCTATTATTTTTTTTATTATACTGGATAGAGCTAGAGAATAGACTGATTTAAGACTCTTTGAAACCATGGCGTTGATCTCAGTGTCCTTTGGGACCCCTCTCCTCTCTTATTTGTTGGACTTCTATTAACTGATTTCACCCGCTTCCCCAATAAAAAGAGTAAATTTTTTGTATATTTCCGCGGGTGGTACATGAGCCGTTACTTCAATTTGAACAACTGTGTTTAGGAAATTGTGTAGAATTTGAAGTTGGTGCTTTCAACTTGAATCCAACACCAATCAACTTGGCATATTTCACACATTATTCTGAAAGAACAACTACTGTGAAAACAATCGGTCAAGGAATATGAGAATGAAACAACTGAAGAGGACGATACGAAAGTGTTATCAGTAATACTTTCAGGAGTCATTAATAAGGAATATATCAAATTTATTTTGAGATTGGCAAGAAAATGATGCCATCAAACCTACGCAAAATGATGAATTTCATCTTTTGATCTAGTCGCAGACATGTCACTCAAGTACTTAGAAGCTCATCCGCAGTTTGTATTGCATGAGTTTTGTTCTAAATCACTTTCCAGAAAAAAAATGCTCTCTTTTGGTTTATACTGGTATTTCTGATAAAATATCATTTTCAAATCACAATTTTTTAAACGCAGTTAGCTGACTACACCATATAAATTGATTGGTAATCGTGATTTAAACACGTTCAATTTATTCACATGACGAATTTGGCTTTTCCAGTTTGTGATGCCTCGTAATAAGTTTTCTCTTGAAATCTTCAAAATAGCTCGATTTCTGCGTAGTTACCTCCATGAAATAATTGCATCTGTGAAATTTTCTAAAAATGGATTTTCCTTCACGTTTGTATCAGCCAAAGTGACGACCGTTGATGTATTTGTTTTCGTACGTTGCTTTTCCCCCAACAGTAGATTTTCTACTCCAATTTTCTAGGACGCTTATCCAAGATACTTCCCCATCCGGCAAGTCAGACTGGGTGAAAACGTAATCAAACCTTGGAAGGAAATTCCATTCTGTGAAACGGTAACTCAGCTATTTATATTCGAGGTATGTGCTTGGTCCAGAATAAGAAATGTATTCATTCCACCAAATATCGCGGTGCTCGATAAAAAGTTTTATGAATTTTTGATGCAACATTGGCCAAAAATTCTGATATATGTAATATAATCATTTAAGTAATGAATTTCTTTATTATTCTCAATTGCAATTACATGTACTTTTTCATAAATTTTTTAGAAATTAGAATACGTCAAAAGTTATAGAAGAGTTTATTGTAGGACGATTTTACCTTTTCTTCGGCAACAAAAAAGGAAAATAAATGCCTTGATGGGGCTAATGGTTCGGAAATAGGAATAGACACGTAGATTGAACTTTGTAAACGATCTGCACGCGAAACTCTGGCGTGACTAGTAATCGATCAGGCCTTTCTTACGTATTCGCCGGTTGACGTTTCAGCGATTGGCTGCACCTTGGTCACTTTCATTGGTTCCATCCTGTCATTGTCACAGAGATAGGAAAAACTAGATATGATAGGTCACTTAGTACCTAGTTTGGGTTTCGTCTCAAGATCTCTCTCGGGCCATTTCTTCTTTTTTATTGTTCGTCAAATGTTTTCGTGGAGAGCACTTACGCTTAGTAATATTTCAGCAAAATCTAATATTACATTGTTTTGCCATACTTTGAATATGTTTGCAAACATTCAGTCAGAATGAGCTCATAATGTGTTCGCTTATTTAAACTTAACGTTTTTCAGGCGCGCAGATGCGTAGCCGGTAGAATCTAGATTGGATGAAGAACAGGGGATTTGATCTAAGGAATTCCGGACTGATGTTCCTACTAACTCAGAACAAATATGCATTTTTCACCGGTTTGCTGCTTCCTTAGAATGTCCTTTGGAAAGATGCACACAGCAAAATTATTGCAGATATCAGAAATGGACACCTGAAATTCCTTGCTCAGCAATAGCGCTGTGAACATTCACTTACAATTTCCACCTGTATACTCCATATTTTCTCAATGAACACCCCTAGACCGGGGTTTTGAAAATCGTGGGCCGAGAACTGGACGTTTAGCCCTAAATTGAGGGTCGATTTATTTATTTCTTTGATTGCTTAATTCGATTTGGCAAATAAAAATCGGACGTGCTAATTTGAATTCAGTCAACGAGTTCTGATCCTTTTGAATTTGGTTAAATTTGCTTTTAAACATATCATGGAACGTCAAATGTAAACGACACGTTGTGCAGATCGAAATACGAGGATGTCATTCGATATTGCCAGATAATTCTAAATTTGAAAAGGAGTCATGGATGCGATTTTGACCCTCCTTTATTCATGGATGATCCCTATGGTGATTTAGAATGTGTTATACGAACATTGGTATTTTTCTTTTGATATTTTTATTGCAATTTTTAGCGCAGCTGATGTCAATATGCATCTATCCCGATTCATCAACTCTGACGTCTGTTTTAGCTTGAGTTGTGGAAAACGGCGGGAGTTATCAAATGAGGAAGGAGAAAATGCAGTTATGCAAAGTTATTCAAATAGTCTTCGTTAACAAAATTAATAGTTATTTTATATTTTTCCCCATCAATACGAAAATGTTGATTAACACTTACAATGTCAATATGAATTACAGCACTCATTGAAGATCTGCAATGGATGTGAGGCGTTTTCATCATTGCATGTTTCAAAAAATAGTTTTTTACAAGAAGAAAGATGAATCAGCGTTTCACATCCACCTCTAGAAGAGAAAAGTGATGTAGTGCAAACGATGATTCGTGTCGCTTATTTCAGAAATAAACGGTAAATATGTAAATTAAATATTATTTATTCATTGCTGGTTAACTAACAATAATCTAGTGAAAAGCTGCCTTTGACAGATCCAGAATGAAGGAACTGTTAACGAAGATAATAATGACAGTTGCTGATAGTAATCGCCAAACCTATTTATGAAAGCGTTTTCAAACACTCATCTTTCGTTAGGGAGAGAAATTCGAATTCTATCGGCCTCTTTATTAGTCAAACCTTATCCGGCTTGGTTGACTTTCCTGCCTACTGGATGGGCTCCCAAGACCATTGATTTAGCAAACTAGCACGTAAGCTACTACGTTACCGACCTACCGCTGTCGAAAAACCACCTTTTCACTGATTATTTCAGATATTCTGCTGAGAAGTTAACGATATGCGCATATATTTTCAAGTTAGGCAAATTTAAAATTGGATATGGCTGCCACCGGCGTCTTCAGAGATGTACATCTTGCATTGGCGTCTTCAATTTGGCTTTTAGTTAAGCGGAAGGTCGCTTGGAACTAGGATTGAAAACATTTAATAAAAGTTGATTGTGAAACTGGTCGACGTATGTAAAAGTTCGTGGACAGAAAGAGGAACGTTAAAAATTTGATGTTTTTGACGGTGCAAATGTAATTTCCAAAACGAGAAGCAGAAATTTCCACTTTTACGCAATGAGATAAGAGTTCCTGAAAACTTTCATCAGGTTGTACACAAATATTTGCTGTGCCCTTATTTCATTATTCGTATTTTTTTGTAATTTTAATCCTTAAGAAATCATTAGTTGGAAAATTCATTGGATGGTCAATTTATTGTGATTTGCATTGTGCATTTTTAATAATATAATGGTACTGCAAGATATTTTTCAAATGCCACTGTCAAATTTCACTTAATTACACTAACTCATGTCATCTCCTAGTGGATCCCCGCTTGAACTGCGCTGACGGGAACTACCAATAATTCATTTAATTTTCACCGTGTTTTAGGTTATCTCCAGATTTTTTAGAGAAACTTATTAATCATTCGCTCTAATATCGTCTCGCACCATCATTTCGATAGAACTGCTTCTATTACTAACCTATTAATAACAATCAATATCCGCACAATCCAGCTACCGGCGATTTCACTTTCAGAAAAATTGCAATTTTGCCCTTCGTTCTGTATTATTTTGAAAGACGAAAATTAATTACCCATTCTGAACTCGCATACGTCCATAGTCTTCGTCTGGAGTTATGCTGAATCTCATATTATTGCTCTTAATTAATGAATCCAAAGCCCGTTTAGAAAGCCACTTCCAATACTCATAATGGAAAAGAGGAAAAGCATGGTGAAGACTCCTTGGGGAAAGACTTGGAACTCCTTATTGGTCCGACTTGACTGAATGATTGAAAAATTAACTATGGAATATTTTTTCACAAGTTAATAAAAATTGAGATTTTCAGAATATGAAATAGTGCTTTTCATTGGATTTTTCAAGCCATCTTGAAAGAGCTGGCAGAATCCGATGTCAATGATCTTGTCAACAGTGCAAGAGTATTGCCTTCTTTTCGGCAAATATTCGCAAACAGTTGACAGTTTGAGAAATTATCTTATTCTCCTGAATTCCATTCAGATATGAATTTACTATATTAAGAACAGGAACTGATGTTAATGGTTAAATTAAAAGCAAAGCTTTCATTGGAGTCCGGACCGATTTGTCTTAGCCATGACATCGTGTAAACTTTCATTTAAATGAGAGCTCAAAATAAGCTTTAGAATAAGAGACTCGGGAAGATTTTTCGCAGCAGCCCAGAGGCGAAATTTTCTATGTTGAAGCTTGGAAGAGAAATTTGTATATAATGGCTCTGCGAGAGCGTATTCCTTGGTTTAACTCCATTTCACTATTAAGGAAACCCTTAACTCTATTGTTATTAGATAGAGACCTCAATAATCCCTGCCATTATTTCTGCTGATAATTATGGAAATTTTAAGATTGGTTGGGACCTTATAAGTTGATGTTTGGCTCTGGAGATCTTGCAGATGACAGCTTCAGTCCCATCTGTACCAATTTGAGGTCTTGTATATGTAAAGAGTCCACCTTTGGAATTTCGCTGTTTCCACCGGGTTGCCATTCTGCATCAGTATCTCATTCAGCATACATTCACAGTTTTATCGACAGCCATATGCCCATCATGTTTAGCTAGAGGTGGCATAAGTTTATTAAACGATACTCTATCAACACTAAAATTCATAGCCGTCACGCATTGGTCATCAACCTTCTCACTACGTCCGATACACAAATTTCCAGAAGCGCCTTAGGTCAATCAAGCGCCGTATTATTATTTACACGAGGAGGTTATCAAACGCCTTCTAGAGATCCACGAGAATTTGAACAACAGGACTGCTTTGATCAATAACACTTTGGATAAGCATTTGAACACCCAATGTTGCTTGATAATTTGATTTCCTTTGCCGAATCTCTCCGGAGACCACTCAAGCCTTCTCAACATGTGGGATTTTAAACTGCTATTCCTCCATAACTTTTTGAATCATTCATGTTACATTTCCTCATATACAGCGAGATCACTTCTACGTCTATCCATTCACGCTGGATTAGATAAAGCCCTTGCCAACAGTCTGAATAATTTATGCAAATGGGTGTCCCAATAGTACCTGGGGGTCTTAGCTGTAAAGAGTTAGATTAGTTAAAGAGCAGTTATGAGAAGCTTTAAATAATGAGGTATAATTCTAATTTAAAAGAGCAGTGCTAATGGGTGCCCCTAACGACCAGACTTAGCTCACCTCTGTGATGTAGAGCCTAGTACATGTCATATGGCCTTAAACACTTGTCGCAAATCGTTTCTCATGAGAGTTTGAAAGCCTTTCCGTTCGGTTTCCAAAAGTTTATCATTTACTTAAAGAGGTAGATCTCAAAGAAATTTTTAATTTAGAGCAATTTTAGACGTGCATATGACTGTTAAATGCCAGTTGAAATTTAATTTGAGTCACTAGGGCAGCATCAGAAAATAAGGCGAGAAAATACTCCCATCTCGAAGCAGGTCATTTGCATAATCTTCTAGCTCTTTCATGATGAGTTTGCGCTGCACTTCCACTTCTTCCTACACCTGACATTTATTCAGGACCTTAGAGCCTTGAGAATCGGTTTTTCCTAGAGAGAGCTTAGGGAGCTAACAAGACCATTTTAATATAAGTAATGGACGAATAGATCAGCAGCCACTGGAAGGCTCGTGCGGGTTATTTGGCATTCAAAAGGTGTGCTTCTGATTTCTTGAGAATTTTCGCAGGCAGGGGTTCACTTCAAAGTCCTGCCACTGAGTTTCCGAACCGCCTTTTAATCACTCTCACAAACATTATCCAAACAAAAACAACCTGCTCTGTCTCATTAATTTCTACTTATATGGAGATTTTGATTAAAAAACTGTTCACAAATTAGTGAACTCATAAGAAAATGTGATTTTTCATTGCCACTCAATCATGAAAAATCCCAACTACTTCCACGTGAACATCTCCGCTTGGGATCGAGTTCCAGTTCAGGTGCACCAGTAAAATAGCAAATGACTGAATAGAATTCAACGTATCTAAGTTCAGAAGGTGAAATATCTCCAACCTCTTAATGTTGGAATATGCAAATTTTCAATTTTTTATTAAATAAAATTATTCATTCATAAAGTTCAGCCACTAGGTCACCATCAGACTCGTATGTCTGTGAGCAACTGCAGTAATTGCACCATTCTGTTAAAAATGGCAGGTGGGATCACCTGTCCCACTTCACCACTCCTTTGCATGGACCCTTTTTAATCATTTGAACCAATTTTTGCTTTGTTTAAACCTGAGCGCCAATTGCCTGTTTCCCAACCTTATGAAATTATCCCAAATATATGGTAGTTATATACAATTTCCAGTTGACTAAAAAGGCTGCTACTTTTCACCTTCAAAATAAATATTTAGCGATCAAGTCTGCCCCTTTCCAACCTTGGGGTAGAAATGCCAAAGAAGCAGTGACAAACACATCGAGTTTAGGGGTCTATTGAAAAATCAAGTATTTAACATATGTTTAAAACAGAACATTAAAATACTGTTTTGCGAAACATTTTCGAAAAAAAAGAATGTGTTGGATGAATTGCAGCGAATTATCATGGAAATAATAAATCTTGACAAGCAACGCCGAATAGGAAAAGGGGAAGGCAGCACTCCCAAAAGTTAGCCTCGATCAAGAGACTCGAGATCTCACCGGGACAGAATGTAGTGTTTCGTCCAAGACTCCCAGTAGAAATGTGCCAATCTATGAGAATGCATTGACACGGTTTGGCCTAAAAAATCACAAACGGGTTCGTATGGATGATTGTCTATTCTACGTTTGGGGGAAAATCTTCATCAAACACGCATTCTTAGAAATGAAAGCAGGACCCAAAAGGGAGCCTCAAATGAACTCAAAACGAAGTTCTGTGGGAAAGAAGGGAACGCATCGTAGAGATGAAAAACATTAAGCAGCAGAAATGGAAAGCTAATTCGGGGTTTATTTTGGGGTGAACTATATTTTATGCAGGCAGGTCAGACGTCACATGTGTGCACGTAAAGACTGCATCATTGCTATGGTTACAAAAATGCGATGAAGTATATTGTTGCAATATGAGACCATTTCGTCGGCGTGATCATAAAACCTAACTGTTGATTCAATAATGTTAAAGGAGCCTACATATTCCTGCTATAACCTACGTAATTACCAGTTGTTACTACGCTACATTTTACTCAGATCCAGAGACAGAGAGAAGACAGAAGTATTAAATTGTATTGCGATCGGATGAAACAGATTAAAACAATCGTTGATAGTAGTGAACTCCAGTGACTGCCGTGGCAGAAATGATGGCGGCTTCGCCGTGGAGATTTGTATTCCACTTCTTGTCTTCTTCATACTATTCTTCAAGTAAAATTACATCAGTACAATTATAATAATAATTTTCAGTGAAAAAGTACTTCAACATTGTTCGAATTCTCCTGCGCACAAAGCACGTAAGGATTGTTGCATTCATGCAGTTCTTTCTAATACAAAAAATATCCAAGCACTCGTTTGGCGTCGAATCCTCAGTACGAAAGGAGAAAAGGGTAAAATCACCGAAAAACTAAGGCCATAGGCATGAGCAACGTTAACCAGACCAATATCAACCTGCATTATCACCAAAATGACAAAATATACTGCCGAAGGTAACTGATCATCCTTGTTAAGACTACCTCTTATGCATTTTTCTCGTTTACGCGGACAAAACTTCAAATCGATAAAACACAAATATTAGATCACAAAGTATGACTTATCGAACACAGTCTGACAAAATGGAGTGATCTTCCAGATAGTTTCTTCCGACCAAGCAGCAGAAGTGTCATGGTAGGTACTAGAGCCTCTCCCTGGCTGCCTGGGTCCCCGAAAGCAACAACTTCAGACCTCTGATTCTCATAAAATCACACAAATTAGACGACTGAGTGCAATACGAAAGATGTTCGGTTGAAATTGTGATCCTAATTTCCATCCGCCATCCCTTCCCCCCCTCTCCCCCCTATCCTCGTACTTTATTTGAACAAGAAGTTCTGATGCTGTTAACATTCTGTCCTCCTATGCTTTAAAAGAAAAAAACAATGTAAGGAACTTAGATAATTTCTTTTCCATTTATTTATACAAAGTACAAGAATGCATAAAAAAATAATTCGTAGACAAGGTGAACCTGATAGGGTGGAGGTAGTGGCAAAGAAGTCTCATTTGACGTCAGCTTCAGACTTTGCCTCTAAAAGGCAAAAAACTGAGGGGGTTAGTTGAAGATAAATATGCACCAAACTAGCGCATTCCCAAAGCGTTCTCTTAACAATTTTCTTCAGTCGACCTGCTGACTCATCTCCGGCTTCATATAGTGAGAGGTCACTTGCTGACCCGCGCACTGTGTATGAAAAATGTAAAATTTACAACCGTATTTTCTTCCCACCCTATGGCAGGTACCATTTCGTAATTTGAAAGAGAAATAATGACTAATATGCGCGCCATCTCCGATGTTTGTAAAACATTAGTGGGAAAGAATTAACGAAAATTAACAATTTAGGACATAGGCATCAACTTAGAATTGGCTGCTAATTCTCTATAAAACCGGAAACTAAAACAAGACAGAAAGTCATTACTTACTCTCATGGATGCATTTGAGATGCTTTTTAAGGTGAAATCGTCTCGCAAACGCCTTCCCGCACTGTTCACATTTGAAATTCTTTATTCCTGTCAAGAGAAAAACATGAGCAAAATGAGCGGGAGGGAACGTCAAAATTTGAGAAGAGATAGGCGACAAAGAACAGATTCAATAATAAATCCGCCCAAGATTCTTAATACGAACGTTAGCGCTTTTGTGGGTTTCAGCTTATTCCGGACATTCGGAGCGTCTAATTCGACGCTGAAAATGAAACAGGATATTGCCGCCAATTTGGTTAGGGATTTGAGAGCGCATTGATGCAGTGCCACTCTGAACGCTAAGCGCTCACGAAACCACATGACTCTCTGTTTTCTCCTTACTTGAGAATAACTCAAGTAAAGGCACAGTAGTAAATTAAATTGAAAACAGTTATTTCAGAAAAATCTCAACCTAGAATATCGCTAAAAGATTTTCTTGGAAATGTGTGACAAATAAACCGATAAAAGAAAAAAGAGATGTACTTTTGTGTATAACATTGATATGAACTTGAAGATGATTGCTATATCCGAAGGCTAGCCCACACTTTTCACAAACGTAGGGTTTCAAACCTGGAAAAAAACAAACCAGTTAAAAAGCGTCGTAAGATTAATAGAGAATAAAAACAAAAGTTGTAGAGGTAGAACATTTATGGACAGCATCGATGTGTTTACGAAGTAAGTAGGGAAGGGCAAAACCGTTTCCGCATATATCACATTGATAGGGTTTGCTTTCTAAAATACAGACAATATTTGATCCAGTAAATAATATATGCATAAATAGATAGCAGGAGTCGTCAATACTATCTAATTGCACATGAACATGAAGAATTAACTTACGGAGATG
This sequence comes from Hymenolepis diminuta, assembly GCA_900708905.1. Taxonomy (NCBI): domain Eukaryota; kingdom Metazoa; phylum Platyhelminthes; class Cestoda; order Cyclophyllidea; family Hymenolepididae; genus Hymenolepis; species Hymenolepis diminuta. The sequence continues at coordinate 2,834,717 of CAADRB010000003.1, forward strand.
AACTGTCTTTTTATGATAAGAAAGACTCGATTTCCTTGAAAGAATTTTGCCGCACTCATCACAGGTTAAACCTTCCCGATTAGAATACATTAAAACCACATAAAAACGTTTGATTGCATAAAAGTAAAAATCAAATCCAATGAAATACACAATAAAACTTACCTTTTTTTATTGACTTATTATCCATGACAATGTCGGATGCACTCGTTGACTCATTTGGGGAATTCGGTACTTCTATATGCATAAAGACAAGTCATACTCCTTTAGTAAACTAACCAATATGACTGTTATCCATAGTTTATTAAACAGTCACAATATGAAAAACCAATAATCAGCATGAAAAGATGCCGAATAATTAAACAAATGGTCAGAAAGCTGTACTGTAACACCAACACTGTTATTGGTTACTTTCAATGTTGAGCTCCACTTAAGGTCGTCACTTTCTAAGATAAACCATAATTTATTTATTACAAAAAGAATCCATTTTTAAGTATGCAAATTTTATTAATGTACCATTTATTTTTAACTCATCATATATTTTGCATATAATTTATAGATTAGATATGCACTTTGCAGTTGTTTCTATATTTTCCACACTTTTAATTTTATTCCTTAAATATTATAGTGTGTATAGTGTTTTTGCTATAGCCAGCAGATGTCTATCATCACCTAGCGATTAAAAATGATTGATTGGCGATAAAATCTCCACTGCAATGTTCACAGACGATCTCCCTGTGTTTGTGTTTTTACAAATAGATACGTAAACGAATGTTTATCGTCACGCCAAGGCTCCGACAATGTCACATGACTGACCTCCAATGAAGAAAGTTTTTGTATATAAACCTCATTTACTTATAGATAAATTGGGGTGACTTGTCTGCCACCTCCGAACTGATTTGACAACATAAGTGACTAGACTGATTCCATCTATTCTGTCGATGTGGCACAGATAGACTCCTCTACGCGTTATAACAGTTCTCAATAACTATAATAATAATATATTACTATCGACATCGTATATAATTAAAGTGTCGCTGAATCATTTCTGGACTGGGTTCGGGTTTGCCACGCCCGGGCTTACGCCTTTAAATGCTAATAACAGGTTTTATCATAAATTTATTGCGATCTAATAAAGTTGAAATAGCAAAAATGGGTTTATAATAGAGTTATGCTATTTTAAATAGAGGCAAACAAATTGGTTGATATTTCAGAAGAAGATAAGGAAATATTGATAGAAATTACTAGTGATGAGAGCGCGAAATGTAATTAATGTTTAGAGTAAACATAGTTGTTTTGTTCTTAGTTATTAGAATAGTGGCGCTTATGTGTATTGAAGCCAAATCATTATCATATCAATAATGTCTTGTCCGTTTATTGTGTTTCAATCAAATCAAGAGTCTCGGTTGACATATTACCACTTGCAACATATCATGAGTTTATTGTTTTTTGCCGTTTTGGTTTCCACTGTTTAGGTACGGTAATATTGCCTGAAAATTTCGCTGCTGTTTCCTACAGCTTCTTCCATGACAGACAGCATTTTATTATTTGTTTATTAATATTTCCACGTTTTACCCTTTTCCCCTGCTTCTTAGAGATTGTACCAAAAACCTAATGAGCTTTGCAGTCCAAGATGGGCACACATTGTGGTATACGAAATTATATTTCTTTATTGTAAACTATAGCTGCTTAAGTATATCTGAAGTGTAAATTTTTAACAAACACGAATGTTATCAGGTTTTCTTAGAAGTTAATGGTTCATTAAAACACATTAATTTAATAGAGGTTTTAATTCAAAATCAGATAAGGTTCAAATCAACACAGAGAGAAATGTACATAAAGGGGATAGTTCAAGGATAACTTTCAAAGGGAATGAATGGTCGATAGTTCATAGTTTAAAAGAGGAGAATGGTGCGTAGGACTGCACAGTCACTTTTATTTTGGCTGGCAAACACCATTTCATATACCCCGCTAACACTATCACCATGAGCAATATTCGATTATGGATAACAAATAATTAATGCATAACACTAACATATTATTAGAAAAATTCCCTTGAGCATCTATTAATACTCTCCGAGATACACTTCTCAATCAAAGGAAACTGCTATAACGTAACCAACTAGGAGTTCGGATAGTAATCTAGCAGAGCCAACAATC
>CAADRB010000003.1:2844778-2917110 GCA_900708905.1 Hymenolepis diminuta
GGGGGGGGGAAGACTGTCGTACCTGCCATCGGCTGTCATGCGGATGAGACAGACCTCGGTGGGGGTTCCAATGAAGGAACCAAGGACGCCGGCAGTGAGACCAATTCCGAGCTTGGCCAGGAAAGAAGGTGGAGCACCTGACTTCGATTGATTGCTCACGTATTCAAAGAGACTTGTGTAGATGCCCAGACGTGCCGTGGTGTACGTCGCCTGACGCAACAACCCCGCAGATAATCTGCAGACAAAAATGCCTTTAAAAGTGCATTGTAATCGAGAAAGAGAAATAGCGAAAGCTGAAGTGGTAAATCAAAGAAAATAATAATTGAGGTAACCTGTGATTTAATTGTCAAAATCATCGACACTGATCAATTTTCAACTCATTCCAATTATCATTTTAAATGAAGGAAAAGGCCAAATAAGAGATCATAAAACCAGGAGCAGAAAAGAATTGATGATATTGGAGAAGGGGTGGAATATATGTGTACGCAGGCATGTCATCTAGACACAGGAGGTCACCGCGACTGGTTTCAACATATCAAGGTGGTTGAATGGGTAGTGAGGCCCTTCACACACTGGGTCTAAAATGGTACTACAAACACGCACAAACGTACCCCACAGGAAGTTTAAAAATTTGCGTAAACATAAAGAAAGTAAGATCATGCATCGTGCATGACGACACGCGTGTAAACAAGACTAGAGGTTGTCAAGCTTATCATTTGTCAGGCTGTCAATTAGAAACGTGCAGATTCACGCGTTGATGGAATGACCATAGGAGGTGGCGGCAGTGGCTATCACAAGATCTGTAATGGTCACTGCTCTTGAAAGGTAATGAAAGAGGCAGTAACAGCTATAACAACGGGAGAACAGTGGGAGGGAAGCAATAGTCACGAAGAAGCGCTTGAGCAAGTGCCGCCAGAGTAATGGAAGTGAGAGAAGGTAATAAACTGACCCGGTGTAAAGTCTCAAAGCGCCCTCCTGCCGCACGATTGAGGTGAGCGCGTGAAAGGTGTTGTTGTAGACCTTTGCAGCTCCGCCCTCACCTACCGATAAGAAAATGCGTCAATAAACAAGGCCTTAATTAGCCCATCTATTCTGTGGTGATTAATAATAAGCCTGAATATTGCGTGTACATTTAACTCCCTTCTTCTCTTCATGCATATTACAATTATGATGCTACATCTTTCATGAAACAGAAAAGTACTTCGGAAATTAAAGTGTAATTATAGTCTGCTGATATATGTATATCAGATCCCCAATTGGTCCTGGTGTGAACAATCTCCCATGTTTATTATGAAGTTAGAAAAAAATAACAACAAAAGGCTAAGTGAAGTTTATTCTATTAGAATCCATTGAGAGCTATTATACTGTCACAAAAGCACTTATACAGAAGGCTTTAAATATATAAAATTAGCAAAAAAAGTTATATAAGTTTGGATTCAATAAAAAATGCAAGAATAATATTACATAATTCTGTTTTGCATTCAAATTTATTAAAAAACAATTAGCAGCACACATTGAATTTCAAGTTAAAAAAAACTAATTTAAAAAGTTGCAATTAAATATGTAATACATGAAAATATAAATTCGAAACAAGTTAGAAAAAAAATAAATGCGGCCGGAAAGGATATTTTAAGATAGATAAAAAAACACTTCGAAATTTACCGCTGATCTGCATACGCGTTTTCACCAAATCCAAGGGTTGGACAACACAAGTGGCCATCATTCTGCGAGGATACACAAAAACGCAATTATATGACACTTAAAAATTAGTACTAAGTGCAAAAAGTAAATATCTGAATATATTGTCCGATAATATAGTCACAACACAACAAAAAATGATAAAACTAAGATAAAAATAACACAAAAAATGTGTAAAAACATGAAATACCCAGCAGAGCCGCCGAGAACAAATTTCATGTATTTTGGAACTGGTTTCTGAATCTCCTCAGTCATATCTCCAAGACGTAGTGACAAAATATTGCTTATTCAATCCGTTGGCGATTTTTTTCTGAAGTAAAAGAAATTGTCCTAGGGCATATTTATGATAGGCTACAATTTATTACTGATAAACAAAAGTAAGTAAAAATTTATATTTTAAGCCTTTGAATTGTTTTATGCACCTATCGAGATTTTATTATTTCTTATTAAACTAATTAATAATTTATATAATTGGCACTAATTATATAAAGCTTCCAATATAAACGGTATAAAACAATTTATATCAATTATCGTTGTACTTTTTAATTTCCACATTGCAGAACTACGTAATCTCAAGGTGTCTTTTTTACTTTTTGTCATCCTTATCAATATCCACCTGAATTTATATTAGCTTATAAACAAATCTGTTATGGTGAAATCTATGCTAATGATGCAGTGCGAATCCATCAGTTTTTAATAATCGTTTCATCGATTTGAATTTCGAAAGCGAATTATTTTTTTAGTAATGAATACATAATGAAATTTTTTCTGAGTATAATCATGCTCCTAAAGTATATGAAAAGGAATTAATTTCAATCTTTAAGGCTCTTATCATAGGGTAATTAATTATTGTTACTTATTACGACCCAACTTTTGGGATCTATCTAATTCAGTGATCGGTATTTACTACTAGAAATATTTCATTTAATCTTAAAATGCAACGGAAAATTGAAGATCTTTTCCACTTTATTTAGTGTAGAAATGTGAATCCAACAGTTTGCAATTGCTCTTGAAATCTATTTAATGAATTTCCATTAAGCAAATGACATTTATTAAAAATTTCGTAGAATAAACGTTTTTCAATTGATAAAGCATTATAAACCGTGATTCAATAAGTATTAACACTTGCAAAAATTCAATAAAAGTTTCGACTGTCTTAGAAAAGCCACTCAAATTTTAAAACATTTAAGTTAACATGTACTAATGCAGATATACGTTAAAAGTATAAGTAAACCATTTGCATTTGCAGATATTTAAAATTAGGAGCATACGGAAGTAAGGTTATATAAAAAATTTAACGAAATCAAAGTTAAATTTATTCATCAAAAGACAATCTAGTACTTAGAATTTATAATTCATATGTAGCACAAATAAATAGTCTCTGCATATTTCAGAATGTTTAATTTCGATTTAGCGACCAAGACTGGCAAGAAGTTTTTTCTCACATTTCGTGTCAGATAGCAAGACTAGCACTTTATTCTGACTTAATTCTTGTGAATGTTCTTTCATCACAATTTATTTAACCCACTAAACGGATTTGTATTTATCATAAAAAAAACAATTCTAGCTAAGAATATGATTGAGAGGCACTTGGGATCATAGTGTGTTGTGATTTCAATAAATGTCATTTATTTATTTTTTTCTTCACTTAAGAATCGTGTTCTTGAAGCGGATTAGAAAATCATTGTTGTGAATTAGAATACGTATATGAATTAAAATTTACTAAAAAAATTAGACAATGAACTATTACAATAATTATTTAGAAAATATAACGGCTCTTTATTTATCTCTTTTATTTGTTTAAATGCAGCAATATTTGACACTTTTCATAGATCATCCGAGATTTATTTAAGCAAAAACTTTTAGGCGGGTAGTCGAAATGGATGTATTTTTTTGTAATTCTGATAACAATAACTCTTCTGCACTGTAAAAGTTAATAAATACATTGGCTAAAAATATAACGAATCCTGCAATTCATAATTTCTTCCTAAGCCCCTGCTTAACCCTGGACAAAATCTGCTCTTTGGACTTGGGTCAAAATATCTGGCCTGTTCTCTTAGATTTCTGCCTTTATAATTACACTATAGTAAATTAGTTAGGTGCTTTCTATTAATCTGATGGTTGCTAAGCATGGATCGATGGGAATTACTCTCTGCATAAGAGTATTGATCATTCCATTTTGTTACATATCATCCAAAAATTTGTTCTCCAGTGTACACGTCTCAATGCTGAAAAAGCCGGGATACATTGAACTTTATTTCCTTTCGTTATTGAAGAAAGTTGTCATTTTCTTGGAAACGTGTTAGCGAGTCCTCAAGAATGTCTTATAATCTGTCTTGTTTTTCCTTGCTGTGAGGTACTAAATTTCAAATAATGATATTTAAACAATCCATTTTGTTTTGAATTTTCTGTGAAATCTAATTTCGTACATGTTTTTTCCCAAAGGAACATGTAAAGTGTTTGCTGCATAAGCGATCTCTGTCAATTTCCCACTAGTAGTCAAATGCGCAAATTAGAATTTATTTAATAATTACGCTAAAACTCAACTTATTTTTAACATTTGTACATTTTTACAATTGTATCAACTTATAACAATTGAGAAATTTTTCATACCATTTCAGTGAGAAATTGTTCGGTACAAGTAGTTTATAAAAGCTGACGATTTTTATAATTTAATTTGTTAGGTCATATATTTTTCCTCTTCAATTTGCTAGGCGCAATGATTTAAATGAGAAACAATTGTACTTTAATTGCCTTTACTGATTCTCAATTTTATTCACTTAATATTTATTTTGTGAAAGTTGTGATTTTTGAATCGGCATTTTATAACTGAGCGGTGATACGCGAAATCTGACTGATAAATCATGTGCTTTAGCGCATTTCATAAGAATGGTTTGAGAAATTGGAAGAGTTTTGTTTGTCGCTGCTATCACCATATGCCACCCGTGTCAAAGTCTGGGAAGTTTCTCTTCGGTGTTCTACTGTGGTGGACAAAATATGTAATTCCTCTTAAATTTAAATTATAATAGAACACTTTTAATATTTTGCAAATATATAGACATACACTCGACTTCTCAGCATTATAGATGCGACTTTCTTCCTACTTACAATTTCCTGTGTGATAATGTGTAAAGAAATTCACCTTCCCTTTCCCATGAGAAAATTGACAAAAATGAGTGCATGGACCTTTGGAAAGATAATATAACAGCATTTGATAGGGAAATCACACCAGCAAAGATTTGTCAGAATTAATGCGCAGATTGCAAAGAGTCACGCATCCATATTTTACCATTTTCACCCAACATTATTGGAGGCAACCAATGCCCATATCCAAATCATTTATGTACACTCAAACTCAAAATTAAAAGATTCAAACAATGATTCGACTTAAAGTTGCACTAATTTAATCAGTTAAAGGATCTCGATCAAGTTAGTCTGATCCCAAGAAGAAGACGAAAGTACGGTAATTGATAAACGCTTTTTCTTCCACTGTAGTAACAGTTTTCTCTTCTCTTTCATAGTGAGAATAAATGAACATACTCGAAATAATTAATTAACTGGTAGAGTGCTTAGTTTACCCTACGTAACCGGATAGGGTAAAGCTTAAAAATCTTTGAATTTTCTTCTCTTTCCTCTCTACTGCTATTTTGTTGACATTTTAGGGTTGTCAGCTGAAATCATATTATTTGGCGAAGTATTTTTGTAAGAGGACTCGATGTTTTGAAAACTGACAGTGAAAAGGTTTATGAAAATAGGTGAGCATAAGAAAATCTTGGAAAAGCAGCAAAAACATTTCGCGAAACTAATGGAATATGCAGAATTTATACTGCATCGATAACACCAGGAAGGCTTCTTGAAATTAATTCAAGGTTTTCGAAGCATCTGAACCCGAGTCCTGAATAATTAGAAACCTTCATCCCTAAATTGGGCTCTAGCAACTTCATTTTACAGATTCGTGAATTTCACCATGATTCACTAACAGGTTTCATAAATGTAAAAATATATTTAGAAAATACCTGGCGGCCATCCCTGTGGTGAAAAGAAATAGAAGCTTACATGTTTTTACAAAGGAACCGAATGATCTCATATACGATCCAATCGTATTCATCCTCTGAGAATATTCGGCGAAAAATCATTGAAACTTCGCTAATGCTTCAATTATTCAACATTGAATAAAAAATCTGATGAGGGATATCTTGATTATGTTAATATGGGTATTCTGAACAATCGGACTTCAAATCTATTTCAAACGACCACTTTGAGTGCCTTTTGTTCATCTGCGGTCTGGGAGATCCTTGCTATCCTGTTATATCCGTGTAAGATTTCCTAATATGATTGTACAAATCATGATATCACCTTACCGAATTTAGGTATAGACATGGTCCTGGATGACACAACTATGCTCCAGCAGAACACCAGTGAACATGGCTATGCCAAGAGAATTGCACAACCGTCCAGGAAGAAGAGGCATGAAAATATTTCAAATAAGAAACCCCATCACCGTGTTGGGTGTGCGGCGAAGTGCACAACTGCTGTAAATTGTTCTTACAGTAGTCAAATCCGTAATGTCTGTGGAGGAAAGGATATACAGGGGAGAAGCGCCAGAGTGAAACGAAAAAACAGTTAAAGATCTTTTAATGGTCCTCATTTTGTCATTTCAACCCGTTAAAACAGAAGTTCTAATATGCGACAGTACGTAGCCTTGATGATTAATGATAAAAAAGTCAAGTTGAAATCGAATACTGCCTCTGACATCACATAGACCACAGAAAAACATAGAGAACCTTTCTCTGTCCAATTCTAAGATCGATAAACCTTATGGCTAGAAACGCTTCTAATGACGCTTTGAAATTGGAAAGTGAAGTTAACTGTCAGGTTTGCCCTGGTGAGCAGAAAATTACTGCAGAATGCTTTGTAACAAATTAGCCTGACTGGGATCTTTTGAGTCTCGACTACATGGACGAATTGAATCTGCTGAAGTAGATCATCCAGCTCCTTGACAAAAAATCATCAATCACTCAGGTGACAGAATGAAAAATCAGCTCGATGAATGTCAAAGGCGGAAAAAAAATCACACAAAGAATTCTAGTGAACCAGCTGGTAAAACAGACAAGAGTAGCGAATCTGATATTGGGATGACTGAGGATGGAAGGAATATAATCAAACGCTTTTCTTCAGTATTCAAATACAGCCTAAGTCGACGTACAAAAAATCTCAAGGAGCGAATAGAACATTTACCTGAACGCATTACCCTTTGTGGTTTCCATTTGAGGCAAGAGAAGTGTAAGATCTCCATGGAGTACATCAAATATCTTCACTTCATAGTCCACTCGGCGAGTCGCCATCCTAATGCTGAACGATTTCGAGCTATTGTGGGCATGCCGTCTCCAATCAATATTCAAACTCTTCGTTCATTCCTCCCATTAATCGGTTACTACAACTGCTTCCCACCTTTCCTGTATGCAGTTTGTTGACCATTGAATCGTCTTCTCCAGAATGGCAATACTTGGCACTGGTCTGCTAATTGTCGGAACTGAAATCCATGCTGCAGTCATATATGCTTCTGACTCATTATAATTCAGAATGGCCGATAGTCATCCTGGCAGATACTTCGAGTTACGATGCAGGAGCAGTGAGCTTGCATGTTTTCCCAGATGTTGCAGAGAGGAGCGTGGCTCATGCATTCCGATCCCTGACACCAACAGACACCAAGAATCATGAACAAATCGAGAAAGAAGCACTTGCCACAAACTTATCTACGGTCGTCACTTTACTCTTCTGACAAACCACATGTCCTCGATGCCAATCTTTGGATCTAAGCGAGGCATTTCGACGTATTCGGTCAGCTGTCTTTTGCGCCAGCAATAATTTTGATAGCATGTGACTTCGAAATAAAATATTAAAAGACTACTAAGTTCGGGCAAGCAGATGAACTATCACGGTTAATTGCCAATTAACAAATATCTGTGGAAGAAACCGTCATCGCATGCAAATCTCTGGAAAAGGGCGTATGTTGCAGGTTGGCTGACTCTATGCGATATATTCCCCTCACGGCTGTGAAAATGAATCACGCTTCAGTTAAAAATTCGGTCACCAGAAAATCCAATCCTTAAAAGAAGACATGCTGGATCTATTCCACCGTTGCAAGGCATTTTCTATTGTCGGCTCCTGTTCGATGTTTAATGAGAGAGGTATCCTACTCGCTACACTCAAGTAAGGAGTTCTTCGACAAGTTCACACGAGTCATACAGGAATAAACTGAATGGAAACGTTAGCGAGGGGATAAGCAGACTGGCCGAGAATGAATACAGACAGAAATTCCTGTCCAAGGCTGTCTCAAATGTTGAAACGTCTTGGTTGATAGGGTAAAGTACATATTGACTTTACTGTCCTATCAATGGCACTGCCTATTTAATATTGGTGGACCCAAACCCCAAGTGGCCATAAGTAATGTCAATACCATCAGAAATACTGCAGCGACTGCTAGCGCTGTTGATGACATCTTTATGACGCATGGTTTCTCAGAACTGCTGGTGTTCTGAACAATAGAACACGGTTCTGTTCGTCCCAGCTCAAAGAATACAGCTGACAAAGAACTACTTATCACATCTGCACGCTCCCATTTCACCCACAATCAAACGGCTGGGCAGAGAGGTTTGTGGACACGTTCAAAATGGTCCTGCTGAAGGCGAAGTGGAGAGAGCGATGGTAGGAATTTATTCGGAAGTTCCTACTGAGCTAAAGAACGACACCGCATCCAATGCTGGCGGGTAAATTGCTTGCAGGACTACTAATGGGGAGAACAGTTCAAACCAACAACCATGCTGTGATACCGAGAAACAAAATAAACGAACCAGTGAAAAGTCATGCAATATTGTACTCACTATTGGTGATCTCATGTCTGCTCCTGATTTCCGAATTAATTCCTATGGAACGGCTGGAACCTTGGTTAAACGACAAGTAAAGTCATCTATAAGATCCGGATATATGATGCTATTTGTATTAGACAGAAACAAAGTGAGGTCATTCATTGCTGAAACAAATCAACCCCACTTTACTTCTTGTTAAAAATTTCCAACCTTTCAACAAGCAAATTGAGTAAAACTCAAGAAAGAACTCTAGAAAAAGAAATTCGCTGTTCAAAAAGGACTAGTTGAAGGTTTGGAAGAATTGTGATGGTTTCGAAGTTGGAGTCATAAAATACAAAAATAAGCAGCTTAAAGGGGAGTCGTCAAGGAGAAGTTAAAAGTGGACAAATTATTAAATATTTTTTCCTACAGGATACTAATATTGCTTTATGTTTTCTTCCCTTTTATAATGACAATAACGTTTACTCATTAATTTTTTTATTTTCTCTAATGAACAACCTTGTACAGTGCACATTTTTACCATCTGAACACAAAGATCTAACATCTTTAAATTTGTCTTCTCTTTTCCTCTCTACGACAATGTTTGTGAATGTTTGAGAATTTTTACCCGGAATTAAATTAACAAAAAATTTTATTTAATTGGCATTTAAATGAACCAGTTTCAACCTCTAATATTTTAAAAATTTTGTGTACTTGCAAATAACTAGGAACGCCTGTTAATTGGATTCGTTAACCGCAGCTTCACGTAAAGTGGGATTTGTTGAACGATGTCAGTGTTTGTTTATCTCATTACCAAGTCCAGAGAAAGAGACGCGAATATGAAAGACACAGTGCATCCCGTCTTTGAACCACTGGCCGAAAGTTGTTCAGAGTGTTTGTAATTTGAAGGAAACAGGCATTTGCAACTATCTCATTATTTATTTGAAGGTGGAACACACAAATTAGTAAGGAGAGAACAAATATACGGGGTGGGCGCAAAGATGCAAACATGATATTTCTGCTCTATCTGAGCAGTGCTTGTCAAAAAAGAAGAGACATACGAATGTTCGACTCACCCTTTATTAATGATAGAGTTTTATTTACTTCATTATGTTCAAGTGAATTTCTAGGACACCGATAGAGAGAAGGATAGTCGTGGATCGACAATACCAACTACTGTAATGGTAATACGTTAAAAAAATTAATGAAGAGTTAGATTATTGAATTTCAGCCACTTAGCTGTGGAGAAGACGACATTTTAAAGTTTTCGTTCAACCCACCTTATTTATATGCATGCCGTTCGGTTAAGACAGCCATTGATTCTGCTTAGACTATACCATTCTACCCACCGCACATGCTGACCCATAACCCCGTGTTGACCTGATCATCATATGACAGGTTTTCGTGGTTGTTCATCAGTCGTACAAAGAGCCGTAACGGTCATTTTTGTTTTGCATAATTCAGTGTGAGCAGCTTTATTAATGATCGGGTTGCATACACAGAGCAATGACACCTGTTCCCCTCCACTTTGCACTTCATCTTTGTTCTCCTCTCTTTTTCGCCTGTTTCTTTAACTTGTTCAATACATTGCCGATCCAAATAAACACCTATTCAAATTTTACAAAATGTGTTGCTTTCTGATACTATTTAGGAGGATCATTATTTCTTTTAGGGGATATTTAGTCCGTGTAATCCCAACTTTCAGTTCCAAATTGTCCATATAAAAAGCATTAGCGAGGAAAGGGAAGACAAATTAAAAGAAATTTTTGCATTATATGCAGTTAACTCGGATAAACTGCGCCCTGTGCAGGGTTACTTATTGGAAATAACATTTAGTCATTAAATTACTTTTCTCTCTGAACACATATGAAAGAGAAGAAGACATAAAAAATGTCGATTTAGTCAAGAGAAAAATCTACAATGTTTGCCAAACTTGCATTTCCTCTTTCCTAAAACTAATTCAATTTTTTCAGTTCTCACTACGAGAGTCGTCACCAAAAAATTGAACTTGTCTTTCTCCGGAGATTCAACTTCAACCTAAATGTAGCGCAATGGCTTTTGTGGATTAATATGCTTAGGACTTGCTGAGCGAGCTCTGGAAAACTCATTTTTGCCTCCCAAATTTGGGCGCTGAAGTCCTTAAAAGTTCCTTCTTTTGTCAATATTTTGTGGCAATGGAAATTAAGTAATTAATTAATTAAACTAAACTGCCTTATGAAATCGTATTGGATACTTAAAAAGCCATTATGCCATCACAACCTTTAGGAGAAAAAATGAAATTGGATGGCAAGATCGACTATTTTAATTAAACAACCGGTGACAAATTGTGAAATTTGAATTTTGGAATGTGAACTACCCATTAACTGACTTTGATGCAACTTGAATAAAAAAATCAAGCAGGGTAAGATGCGCGGATACCTCGACTTAACTCAACATCTTTTCGATCTCTTATTTAATTTCCCATCGGACTTGCTGATAACTAACCTTCATTGTTTTCCATAGTAATAATAGTAAAATATTTAGCATGAGTAGCGAAATAATAACTTCAAAAGGATAAAATAAACGGATAATAAAGTTCAGATTTAATAATAAGATAGGTTTTGTGGTATTCAACACCATGAAAACAAATTGGATTGATAATTGGATCTCATACCTGCGCACAGCTTCTCCCGAAGAGCGTGCTCTTTCTCTCCTTCGTATGGTCCGATCCCCAAAGCTACTGATGAAATAGGTTCTTAAAGGAAATGCTTTGTGGCAACAGAGCTTTTTCACAACTTTCTTAAATTCCTGTCAATTAAACAAAAATCAAGGTGGGTTTAATTTGGTCAACAAAGTTTTGCCTCCCCGAAATTCCCATTAAAATTTTTTGCCGGTCTCATGCTTTCCCACGCGATTATATTTTGCTTGTTAGGATACCACCGCATTTATGGTGGGAAAAATTATGAAATAAGGAGGAAGGTTTACGCCTTCCTTGATTTCGCCATTTTTGGTTGAACCTTTGTTTATAAGAAATGAGAGTTCCAGCCGCAATTAGTGCCATTTTTAAGAGGTCATCAGGACTTCAGATTGTACATGTGCAAATAAGAAACTGCTGTGCAATACCAATCAGAAATATTCATTTCTCTCCGAAAAAACCTAAAAATTCGTCTAAATTTTCAAAATTCTGTTGAATTTTATGGGCATTGCGCGGTATTTGGCTCACGAGGATATAAACGAAGACATCCATCTCGGATTTTCTTTTATAGTTGAGCTCTGCGGCTCTTTGGGTTAATTCGGAGCTAACAGAATATCATAACACCAGGATGTATATATTCGAAATGAATATACACATAAAAAGCGATATGGCAGGAAGTAGGATCTGCGGTAGGTTGAGCAAAAAGAGTGCGTCTAAAATGAAGCAGAACCTAATTCAGTTTCTGTGGACTGATAGTGGTCGAGCGTTGGACCAAGTCAGGTCACAGGGAGAATAATTACTGTGAGGACCTCAAAATCAAGAGTGACATTAAATGTTTGAGGACAAAGCAGCCAAAGAATGGTCGTCGACATCTTAGCCCATTTCTAATACCCAACCTTTGACAGTAGGAATAAAGTGAATATTAGTATGAACAAGGAGTGTTTAAATTGAACATTACAGCCGTCTTTGTTTAACCTGGTCGGTCGTGTTCAGTTAGTTTGATTTTACATTGTTTAGGAACATTCGTGATTTACAGAGAAGACAAGTCACTTCATTAAAGCATTCACGTGTTGCCAAAAATTGAGACAAGTGATCAGCAAAAATATATTTTGTCAAATTGAAAGCGTTGAAGATTCTGTCTACTTATGACTTCCAGCACATGGTTCAGTGCACTTAATTATCATAAGAATGAGAATTCAAATGCTTATAACAGTTTGCCTTTCATCGTTTCATTCCAGGTGGAATGGACCAAGAAAATATCAAAAGATAAAAGTGGAAGAAACCCACAAGGAAGTCTTAAATTTACACGCATTTATTCAAAGACCATTACTGATTTTTCAACGATTTAGTTCGGCGAGGGGATCTTCCCGAGTATCACGATATCTTGTATTTTTTTATTCAAAAGACATTTCGAATTATTTATAAAACCATCCCCAAAATCATTCCTGATTCGCTTGAATAAAAAAATCAAGCAGATTTCTAAAATAGACCTGCATTTTGTTTAAATTCCAGAGACATCCTGGTGAGGATATTCTCAATTTGAGGGTTTTATAAAAATAAAATCAAAGAATCAAATTTCATATTCATTTAATTACGTCAAATCACGGAACCTTCATTTTGAAAAAAATGGTTTAATTTAAATAGTTGTGGCTGACAACTTGTCTTACAAGTTTTCCGTTTGATAACTGACTGCATATACCACGTGGATTTGAAGATATCAGTGGAATGTGATTGGTTAACATTTACAGAACCAATTGGAATGCACTAGGATCGTGTGCACATAGACAGCTAATTTAAGGTGGCATTTTCACTCATTTCAGCATTTGAGACACAAGGGTGAGGAAGATGACGGGTTTGAGTTACTACATTCCTACAACGTCAGCCATCGATTGGAATGGTCCCAGACCGATAACCTGCAATCATCAACAATGCCAACACATTAATCAGGATATTTTCGGCCAGATCGCACGCATTAATGATCATCTCTACCTCTGCAGTCTCCAGGCCCTAACTTCTAGACGCCTTCGTCAGAAGGGCATCACTCAAGTGATTTCGGTGATGCCTGAACCCATCCCCAGCGAGATTCTCGTCCAAGTGGATCGCCACATTCAAATTCCAGTTGATGACATTGACTACTCAAATCTTCGTTCGCACTTCGACGAGGTTGGAGACAGAATAGCACGTGAGGCGCGGCGGGGAGGCAAAACAGCCGTCCATTGCATGGCCGGAATCTCGCGATCTGCCACAATCGTCCTTGCCTATCTCATGAAATACGAACATCTCAGTCTTTCGGAGGCCTACATCAAAGTCAGCTCAGTTAGGCCCTGTATCCAGCCGAATCTCGGTTTCTGGAGACAGCTGATAGCATACGAGGAATCTCTCTATGGACACAAAACAATACAAATAAATGATAATGGGTACCTTGAGTTCACTTTCCCTCCAGGTACCCAAGGAGATCAGCCCTACTCTCAACCATCAAATATGCAACAGTGGAGTGGTCGCAGATCCTTTGGACCTCGCAATTAGGAGTCCTTATTCAGCCTCTTTTGCTGCTGCTGCTATTGTAAAACGCCGACAATCTGGATGCTTTACATTTGTTTGAGAAAGAGATGAAAGTTCAAAAGGATCTTTACTAATATGGGCAAGAAAGTACCAAGTATTTCATGTAATATTTTTATACTTTCAACAACATCCAGTCCTCATTCTTCATACACTTTAACTCCCCCTCCATTCTTATTTTGTTTTAACTCACATAAAATTGTTTAAATGTATTCGCTTGGTTAATTTACTGCGTTAATGTGACAAGATTATTGGATTAAAGCGACACCATCTGAATAAACCCTGGATTTTAAATCCACTGGCAAATAAAGGAACCTGCAGCTTGTTGTGGATTAGAGAGAAATGGATTAGAATTTTCTTCAAACACCTTAGGTATGCTCATAAAAAGTAAAGCTTGAAAGGAACAGGAGGGTTAACGGTAAAAGAGTTTAACGAAATTGTATTAAATAGGAAGTTTAAATTGATGCCGATGAAAAAGTCTGTAAATTGCTAATTGGATATGTAATGAAGGGGATACAACCGCAGCATCAAAATATAGCACAATTAAGTGCGCGTTACCAGCATCTACAATTCCATTTCATACTACTTTTAGCTCGACACCGATTGGCTTGCTTTCTTTCAGTCTTTATTTTCCGGCGAAGTGGAAGAGAGAGCGCGTGGAGAAGACGAAAGGTGACTCAGAAATGTGACTGACTGATTGCTTTCATTTAGCATTTGTAATTATGCAACTCTTGAGAAATCACATAAAACTCGAAAATCTGAACTTGTTTGTGAATTCAGCTGGAACGCGTTCTGAGGACGTAAAGTGGCCACTCTAAAAAAATTATTCAACTTACCTTAAATAATCTCAAGTTTACGGAAGATTTACTCACCACATATGCAGCTCCACCCATAAATGAGCTATTTTTGTCAAACCGAATAATTTTATAAACCATTCCTCAATTTCACAAAACTATCATATTCAAAGGATCAGTGCTAATCCGGTGGATAGCATGGCGAATGGAAACCTGCATAGTTGCAGCAATCAAAGTTGATATAAGGGTCGAGTTGACGCATCGTCGTTCATACATTAATCCCATCTAGTGGAACGAAGCATTCAGTTTCAGGTTCTGTGTTAAACTTTCTGCCAGGGATAAACTCAAGGTAAATAAGAAAATACAGGCAACACATTTTGTGAGAAAATGCAGTGATTTCAAATTTGTGGGTCAGATGAGTGTTTTGCGTTTTTTCAGCGTCTGACTTAACTGCTTAAAAATTTAGAAATTATTGAACATAAGGTGACTTTTTGCGCAGAAAAAAGAATCTTTAGGATCTGAAATGTTACTGAGCGAATCAAGAAGAATTAAACTGACTTAAGTGATGAAAAAGGCTCATTTTCAAATATTTATTGTTCCTTTTTCCTCGATGGCCACTCATACTTCAGTCCATTTAATTAAAATTAAATGGGACAGGAACAAGTTGCATTGATGAATGTGCGGTTTTCATCAACGACGTGATCCTCAACTGCCATGAAGCTTGACTTGCTTTCTTGGAAGCTTTCACTTTACTTTGGGTGACAGTTGCACCGCTAAAAACCACCTATCGTAATTGTACATTTGATAAAATCATCTGGTTCAGTACAATTAGTGACAGAATTCGTGCTATCCAATGGAGACGCTCCTATCTGTAGGCATGACTCTATAGACCCCTTTACCACCTCCTTCCATTAGATATCTCTTTCTATTTCCTTTAACGCACCCTTTAGCATCCTTTTCTTGCCTTTAGTTAGACGTCAACACCTTAAAATTTTTTATCTGCCTTTGTCCTCTATGCTTGGTAGCGGGTATGTAATTCTGCTCTGCTACCGAGAGCTTGAGCAGTTTTCCTCGAACTAAAAAACATTATTAAGCGGTCAAATTGTCTAAGAGATCAACTGTGTTACCCTTAATCAAATGAATTCCTCCTTTTTGCCCATTACTTCGTTATTAATTTCAGAGGGACCACAGTTCGTTAACTGCAAGCAGATGCTTGCACCGCTTTTCGTTGAAATTTATCATTTCACCTTTTTAAAATAACTGATAATAAGTATCAACGAGCCTTGAATTTTCAGCTTACCCTTATGATTGGTGATTGTTCTATGTCGATCAAAACTCTTTTTACTTGCAGTAAATCTGCTTTTTTAATTATACCTTGACAATCACGAAGTAACTCTCTCTACAGGTCCTTGAGGTAACGTCACTGACTATCGATCACTTGAAATCAGTCAATGACTCGACGGTTTACGTCAAGCAGCGCAAAAATGGGAAAATGGTTACATAAACACTTTCTTTACTTACTGGTATTGAGAGAGTGGTACTTGCCACTCCTCGAACAATCTTAGGTTAAAATTTTATATTTTAGCTACATCGAATGTATTCAACGATTCTTACTGTTACGCAAGAAGCCATAATGATGAATGACAGGAGAAGACTGAGAGCAAACAATTAGAACAATTATATTCACAATGTCATCATCAGCAGTCATAAGAGAATTAGTTGTAATAGAATGTAATAGTTGAGGCATTAATATAACATAACCTAGTGACTGGAAGAAACATAGACAGAAATCGAATAAGAAAACTGGTTAGTACTGCAGAGGGAAGGAGTGGGTAGATTAGGAGAGATGTGTCTGTGTGGAAGGAGTCTGGACGCTCACACTTGCACGAGGAATTTCCGTAGTGTTAACATTGACAGAAAGCGCCCCTCCTGCAGTCTCACTCCTTTGTTGAATCACTGAAGTTGTTTGTGGCTGACGTGGTGGTCTAGCCGTACGCGTTCCCTCCTGTGGAAAAAATGACAAAAATTATATTTAACGAGCATGTAAAAGGAAGGTATTTGTTAATATTTAACAAAACGGTGAATGGACTCATTGAGAGAACAATCGTCCCTGGTAAAAAAACTCATGACTGATAACACCATGATATCAAATTTGAGGGGAGAAACGAACAAGTTCCAGAAACAAGAAACGTAAAATAGGACTTTTATGAAGAATATGCTTTCATTCTCCCCAATGATTGTACAATTAAAATGAACTTCAGGTATTCTTTCAGAGTATTTGACATGCCTGCTAAAATCAGATCTAGGAAATATAAATCATTCTAGAGGATTCCTAGATCCAAAACGTGGATGGTGGTGCACGAACAAAAAATCAATGAGAAAAGTTATTTCGATACACGATATTATCATATTATTTTAATATTAAAATTCATATTGAGTTAGCTCAAGTGAGCTTTGCTATGGTAAAGCCTTCATA
Organism: Hymenolepis diminuta; assembly: GCA_900708905.1. Classification (NCBI taxonomy): domain Eukaryota; kingdom Metazoa; phylum Platyhelminthes; class Cestoda; order Cyclophyllidea; family Hymenolepididae; genus Hymenolepis; species Hymenolepis diminuta. The sequence continues at coordinate 2,861,828 of CAADRB010000003.1, forward strand.
CTGTCATGATATCTTTGCCAAGAGAACGTATGGCCAAACTCTGGGCTCCCTGGAAATGAATTCACTCAGTAATCCAGAGACCGAATCCTCATGGTTTAGTTTTGAAACTTGAGAAAATGCATCAGTGAATCGAAGGCTCAAGTGAACGAAGATATCCGGCTATATTCTTAATTTATTCCCAGCATACACTCGACCTATCACGCTTTATTTCTAATGGGATTAGTTTGTGCTTCCCATAAGCGAATCTGAAGTAATCGCTGTTCGTATCGTTGGCGGTTGAGCGCAATTAACAGAAAAACTGCTCTTTTTGCTGGCCAGTTAAACTTTTGGTCCTCGGCATTTTTTGAGCTCACGTGAATTGTGATGGCTATTGCCAATCACCTGTTTAGTCAACTGAGTTCGTTTCTTGTGTGTTTTACCAGTGGAATATAAAAAGTACTGAAAACCGGCAAAGACATTAAAAATCTTCCTTGCAGATACTACGCTTTCAGTCGTATACCTGGGTAAAGTTTAGAGTCACTCCAGCAGAACCATTAGTGTCCTTTGAATAAGATAGAGTATCAAAAGAATAGAATGGGAAAAATGTTTAAGAAATGGATTTGAAAATCGTAAATGAATTTTGAGGTTCGCTCTTGTAAAGCACCGCCTAATTGAATTCTCAATTAGCATACTCAACTCCAACCAAATATTCTCAAAAATTTTAACGCATGAGATGTTCCAGTGCAAAGAAATCCTAAATCACAACTGGAGTCATTTCGAAATCTCCGTTTCAATATTTTTCGTCCTCCTCTCCGTAGCAAACATTATATGGAATAATCTATAACTCCTATTGAAGGTGTCTCTTAGACCTTCGTTAAAAAGGCAAACAGGTTGCTGCTTTATCAGTTCATTTCATTGTTGTTTGGCTTCTTGGCTTTGCCGCGCATGCGAAGAATCCTGAAGTTCTCTTATTAAAAATCAACTTTCACCGCTCACTGTTTGAAAAATAAATAAACAATGACTGTTATATATCTCTTCTTCGTCCCCAAAGTCCTCTTTAAATAAGTAAATTCATCAAAATCTTGATAGAGGAATCAATATTAATGGAATTTTCCTCAACCACTAACCTCCAAAATCAACCTCAGCTTAAGCACAAAAGTTATCCCAAGGGTTGTTATCAATGACGAGATGTTGGATCTCTTCCGAACTCTTTTTTCTTCTTTCTCCGGAAGCCCTAATTTTCCGTATATTCGACAATTGCAAATTCAATGACCTAAAATCTTGTGCGATTAAGAACATTTTTATTCCCTTCTTCTGTCTTTTTCTGCACCGAAGCGAAACTGAAAGGAGAGTGCTGCGCATTTGGTTGATTTCGTACATGCATGTTTTCTCAAATTGCGCAACTAGATTTTGCGATTGAGTTCATTCAGGTCTCAGAGAGACCAAAAATATAGTTTGTGTATCCTCTCAAATTGATTAATGCCAAGTAGTAAAACTGCATAGCATACTAACCGAATAGAAATACTTTCCCTTGCAGGACTTCGGTACTCGGCTTGAACCGAGTCAAGTCATCGGAATTGTCGGTCTAATTAGTAAGAATGAGTGTTGATTTCTAGTATTTCACAGAATCAAAGAGACTACGTTATCAGACAGCAGATTGTCTCCAATTATATGAAAAGGTGAAAAGACAAGACCATGTTTGAATGTCTGTCATGTCTATTAATTTCAAGCCAGAGATTTCAATTTTGCTCTTGAAGGCGAATTACCGCTTAGAATAGTTGCCAAAGCGGATAAAGTTGTACGGTTGAAAAAATAATGGACAAGATCGAGCAGGAAGTGGAAGATTATTTTGTTCTGCGCTCGCCAAGTAGGGCAGCTTACGAAAAATTTCCTTTATTCGCAATTACAAACTTGATTTAAAATTCACTTTACATTGATCGCAGAATAACTTCCATCAGATGTTGAGCCGATCGAGTCAGGAAAGCCAAATTGCGGGGGATAGACTTATTTTCGTAAAGAACAGGCACAAATATTCTACAGAGCGACTGAGTTAGACGGGAATCTTTGCTCGAGCCACTTCGGGCATTGAGTTTATTGCAGCAATATTCTTCAATAAAGCTTTGCAAATATTTACATTTACAAATCTGAGAGAAGAAAAAATGTGGAACCCGGAAAAGCTCTTCTTTTTCCCTCTCTAACCGAAGAAACTGGTTACTTTATTCTTTAAATGCAAACTTGCTGCATGTAATGAGGAATATGGACATGTTACAACTGCATCTGCAATATGTCAGTGCCCAACTGTCTGCTTTGGGCATCGATTAATGTGGAATGTGGGGACATGGCGAACTGAATTGAGTAACGGGAGAAGGTAATGCGATGTTCTGTAGTTGTCCAATAAAATATCCTCAAATTAAATATCTATAATATTATGGGAGGAAAAAATAGGGAATGCGCCTATACGAAATGGAGCAGACTATCTACCATTAGAGCTAAGATATAATTCAGACTAATGTTAACTTCATTTAATCTGTGTATTTTCGGCCCCTCTTGGTCTATCTTTCCCTTCTTCTTACATACTAACCGGTATATCAATTGAAAGACCTTTGTGCCGATTGGTAAGTGATGACTGGATCACTCAGTCTGAGAACGTGATAAGCTCCTCTGTGGCAAAAGTGTAGCCTGTATCTAGATGCGCTCTGCGCCTTTGTAGGCAACCTGTAATCTAGTCTGTTTATCAAAGAGTTTAAGCAACGGCGTTACATGTTTGGTCTTAGTCTTTATGAAAACTCTTTCTAACGAGTAAATGAATTTAGCAACAGAAGGATGAAACTGAGACTAAACTAAAATCACATACCTCCGTGGCTGATCGGCTGAAGTCGGGGGAGAGTGAGGGGAGGCCATCATGGGAGTGTGCCAGGGAGGAAGGAAAGTGGCTCAGTGAGGACACCAATGCGATGGGCAGTCGACTTGTTGACATGTAGAGCTGACGTCTGTTCGCCTCATGCGACAGCTGCTCATTCAACATTCGTATCTGGGGTGTGAAGAAAAAAGTATCTTAGATTATGCTGGTGGTAGAAACCAACCCGCCCAAACATCGAGGCGGAAAACCAAAATTGAAGGCAAAATCAGACATGAATTTCAAACCAATGTGTCTTCCGGAGTTGAAGAATAATATTTTAACAGGACCCTAGGAAAATGCGTTGACAGAGTACTTTTGAGGGCGCATCACAGGTATAAATAATGTCAAATCAAGATGTAGATTTTCAAAGAAAACATTGGAATGGACGAGTTAACTGAATAATTCTTCAAGGCTAATACTAGAGAGCGAGGAGCCTAATTTCCATCCTTGTTTGATATGAATATAGGACATTCGAATTCGTCAGATCTTTGAAAATAGTTCGACTAGATCAAATCGAATGAAGTTATCCATTTATCAAATCTTACTAGCCGATCAAAGCAGTGAAATAAAAGGGATACTAATGAAGATAACGCTTCTAATGAAAATTCCACTCTGCACATACAATAAGGTTTGGAGATGAAATTTCACCAGAATTTTGGAGAAAACTAACGCCTTTGCAATCGTAGAGCTAGATTGCAAATAAACATCTGAATGAGATGGACATCCTTTAATTTTTTCGGTCTCTAACGTAACAATTAGGGGAATTCACCACTTTCAAAACATCGCCATTGACCACACTACTCAGATCCACACTAGCGAACAGTGTCTTATTCTCATTCCTCCAAACCGTTTCGTTCAATTTTTGTCAGCTGGTGCAATTTTTCCTACTTCGGCATTAACGAAGATGTTCTCCTGTTCCCTTTGGTATAGAGCCATTTCAAATTAACTTTCAAAGTATGGTCTCTCTCTGCAATAATCCAGTAAGATATTTTCAACTGTAGAAGCAGCCAAATATATTTATTTTAATCGGCTCAGGAACGTATGAGTCAAAATATCAGCAGAGAACATGCCTGATCCTCAAGAGATTTAACGCGTTGTCTATGGCTTTGTTCCTTGGCCTGTAGGGTCTTTTCGCATTGCTGCAAGGCGCTGCATTTCTTCTCCAATTCCTCTTCAATCTGGACATGACGCTGTCGAAGAAGCTCGTCAAGACGGCTAGCGTGGGATTCCTCTCTCAACGCCAACTGCGCCTGATAATAAATATAAAGAGGTAGATAATGTTACGTAGTCCAATTGGGAGGAAAGGCACCCAAATCGAGATGACCTACATTGAGTCGCTGTATCTGGCGGCGATAGTCCAGATTCTCTGATTCCAACTTGTTTGTGCGTTTGCGGATATCCTCCTGACTTGATACCAGGACGGTATTCAACTCCTTTTCGCGGAGTCTTTCTCTCACCATCTAGAAAATAGCAAATCAAGACGTAGGGGTCTTATTAATTTTATTAACCATATTACGCATTAAGCATAAAAATTAACTTACGTGTTCAAATTCGAGGTGTAATTCTTTCAGTTTTTCTCGTAGTTCCTTGTTATCAAGCTCGTACTCCTTTTGTAATCTCTCCAAATCTGATTTACCTTTTTGAAGATCACCCAATCTTCCTTGTACCTTCTCCTTCTCAACTACAAAGCGGAATTTAAGAGATCAACCTTGTGCCAACACCAAACCTGCTTTTCCTATGCTATGACCTACGTTTCAAGTTGATAACTTGTTGAGTGAGGTCTTTCTGAAGCGACTCCTGCTCGCCGAGTTGTCTACTGAGTTGACGATTCTGATTCTCCAGTTCACAGCGCGCCAAGTCAGTGTCCGTCAGCTGACCCTGCAGTTTCTGAAAACGCGAATTTAACTGTTTCAGTTGCTCCTGGCAGTCGTTCAGACTCTTTTGTGTGTTCTCCAAGCGCTCCTTAGGTCAAATTAAAAGCCCATTAATATTTGTTCTTGCAATGAAGCAGTAAAAATTAAACTATAGAAACACAGAATCAAAAGGTCTTAAGAAAGAAATTACTAAGTTGCAGGCCATACGTCTCATCGCCAAACTGTTCCACCTTGAGCTTAAAAATCAGGTGAGGAGGGGTTATTTTCGGGGATTTTTATGCGCAAATGTTCATGCATTACCCCAATTCTGAATTTTCTTAATCCAGTTATTTCAAAGCTCTACCCCTTTGGGTTTGTCACTGCCGTCTTAGTAACTACTTTTTTGCTTCTAATGTCTATGATGCGTTTGAGCATGTTACGTTCCTTCCATTCTGACCCGGTATGAATGTATTAACTGGGGCAAGATAAGAGAGCATGCGAAATGATCGATTCTTCTAAATGATCTGAAAGTTCCGCAGTAGTGGCATTACATTTGGATTGTCATTTCCTTGCTCGAAGATTTTTGATAATAGGTCCTCTTGATTCAACCACCCTTTTCACCTTTCTACTACGTTCCTATAGGGAGGATTTGAGGAACCTAAAACGAATAGGTTAGGGAATAAGGCAAAAATCAGATACCTAACTGCCTTCCTCTCCCTATATCAGATTTCTACACCAAGTCATAAAGACTGACGACACGTAAGAGGCTTGGTGCAAAAAGGAATGAGGTATTTAGCAATTGTATATCATTCAAATAATTCATTCTCTGTTTACAAAGTAACCTATTTAACTCCTATGTTCTTTGAATGGTATAATACTCACAAAGGCAAAAAATCTGCGCGCATACAAATTTACCAGCAAAGACGAAAATCGGAGCACACCGTGCGTCAATGATCTTATTTTGGTCACGACCACGTGACGAAAGCATTGATACCACGCTGATTTCAAGATGGAGATTAATGTGTGGTGGGGTGAACACGGAAGCGTGCAGCCTTCCCACCGCTGCACTGCGTGGGACTTTTCACTCACCTTCAAGTCAACTTACGTACAATCATTTAAGTAAAAAAGTAAGATTTGACTTTCATTTTCTGTGTGGTTCCTCGTGACATTACGTTTAAAATTTTGTTTTAAAAGTTAAAATGGCGCCTTATATGTGTCATATTCACTTAAAACCCTCTCATTTTGCCACTGAAACTTCAATTCGTCTACAATAGAACATAAGGTTAGCCTCTCTTACCGTCAACCAATATATATAAATGTTATTAGTGTGTAATTCGTGATTAGAGGGACTGGGATGACACTTGGCCGTTTTGGTTAAGTCAAAATTATCCCGATTGACATTGACGTTACTTTATCTAATATGAATTATCAGCGTACATATAATAGAGATCGGAAAGATTAAGCACTGAAGCGAATCTTTCTGGCGCAAATTTCTCCCTTAGAATTTAAGAAGAGTAAGTGTTATTAAACTTTCCTAGATAAGAGTGACTATGTGGTATTTGCTATGTTAAATTGGCATGACCTGTCATTTAATTGAATCAATTTGTCAATAAGCTCTGAAAATCCCGACGTCAACCAGGGAGTCGAATCATGAAAATTCACCTTCGCAATATTGTGACCCGACTTATGCTGAAAAAAGGTGAAGAAAGGCAATGAATCAAAACTCATTCCCGATATATTGACTCCATTAACTATTTGTTTTCTTGATCCTTCACCGGCTCTCTGGAAAAATTTATGATTATTTCTCCGTAGATGTTTTCCAAGAATAAGAAATTGCAATCTTTATGCTTTGCCGTGGACAGTAGCGATACAAGTAATCCGACACAAAATGTAGAGCCTAAATCTACTTGAATTACCAGCTGTACCACACTCTACGGAACAGTCGTGCTTAGCCAAATCACCTTTCATTATCATTGGCCAGATTGTGGCAATTGGGATGACCAAAATAAAATCGAGCTTGACTTCATTTTACTTAATTTATGCACGAAGACATAAATTTGCATAATCCTTTATAATAGTTGAATTTGCATGGAATTTGAGAGAACTTTTAGACCCAATTACCACAATGTACGTAATACTTTGCGTTAAAGACTGTCTGTTGACCTTCCGTTTACCTGTTGCCTCCTGCAGAAAAGGGAGATGCCTTCTTTGGGTAGCATATTGTACATTCTTCAACAATCGACCGATACCGGGCAGTAGCATCAGGGCATAAAGTGCATTATTCTGTTAAAAGTCCGACTGATATTGTCATAACTTTATAAATACAACAACATATGGGATCCAAATACAACAATCCAAATATCCACCAAAGTAACATTTGGAGAGGAGAAGGCAAGTGGGAACATTTCAGAGATATTTGCTTAAAATTGGTTTGCGAAATTTTGTTAAAAAGTGAACTGAACGTCACTAATACAGAAAATCAATTTTTTCATTTAAACAATAAAGAAAGTTTTGCGTCATTTCGAGTAAAAGGAAGGAAATGGTCTTTTCATCAAGTGGGAACATGTGATACTCCTCTGTTTCTTAATCGTCACACAGCTATTCCGAGTACAGAGAGAAATGTAACTTTTCCATATTTTCTGCTTGCAGCTGGTTGCTATAAAATTGATTATTAAAAGAAACATGGCGGAAAATAATTGACGTGACTTGTCTTATGGGTATAAAACCGACATCAGCAAATGAAATAACTTTTTCTTATGGAAAAAACCACACACAAGCCGATGAGTCTGCGCTCCAAATGTTTCTCCCAATTCTTTTTCCAATCGTGTACTAATCTGAACCAGTTTTATGCGAAATAGAGTGCAACGACTGCGTTTCGTCCTCCACATAACGAAATGACAGTTATAGGATATCGAGTTTTAATTCTAACTCATTTCGGCCTCAGCATTTTCCCTATGCAAACGCTTGCCTCCCATCCTCTCCTTTCCTTCTTCTCAACCTCTCTTTCTTCTGATCTACACTCCCCTCTTCTACTTGTGCATTAAAATTAGGTCTACTCACTTACCCTAGAAATTCTGCTATGGAAACAGTTTTTGAATTTTATCAGTAGCCTTTACCGCCAACAGCTTTAAGTGTATGAACAACGGCATTTTCATATTTGGGCGAAATTAGTAACTTACTGAAGTAGATTCAAACGAAAGACAAAGTTGCCGCAGGCAACAAGAATTACCTGAAGGAGACGCTGGTCGTGATCAGCGTTGGTCAGAAGGCGCTGAGCAGCTGTAATCTTCTCCTGAAGTTGCCCATTTTGCGTCTCCAATTCGGCACATCGATCGGCGCATCTCTGTGCTCGAGAGCGGGCCTCAGCCTCCTCCTGCATGGCCGTCTCATTTTGGGCAGACAGTCGCTCAACAGCCGACGCGGTCTCCTCCGCTCGCCGCTCCAACTCCGATAGCGTGTTCGTTAGACTCTCCAATCGACTCTTTAGCGTCTATGTAGAATTATTAACACATACTTGAAAACTTCAATTGCGACTTAAGCAGTTAGCGGCTCCTGCCTTTTAAAGACTGAAAACTGCCGCATCGTGGTAGCATAATTGAACTTAAACATTTATTTTATTACCAGTAGAAAAAAAGGAGAGGCCCAAAAATTGCACTAGAGTTCATTATACAGCGAGTACGTACTATAGTAACTTTAAAGTTATGACCCGAAGCCCCATCTGTCATGTCTAAGGGCGTCTATCGAATCACTCCTTTTATACCTATCTCGTTTCATTAAAAGTACATCTGCACCCATGTCCTCAAACTCGTTCTTGCCCTAGTGACTCATACAAACTGTCTTTGCATTTTCACACGCCCACAAACGCGTATCAGTTACCGTCTCCTACAATTCCCTCTCACCTGATAAGTTCTTCATCCCCCTCTTACATGCTTGAATCCTCACCGTGGTTTGTTCAATGCATTTTGGCCTAGTCAGCTCTTGATGCTCTACTCTAAAACTGTTGTCGCCGTTGTTAACTGTTAGTTATAGTCCTACTTTCGACAATCAAGGTCTGTTTTATTAGTTCCTACAATTTGGTAACTCTAAATTAGTAACCTCGGTTCTTGTCAGCCCCAGCAACAACGGTAAAGTCATTTGAAGTTGCTCTTAATCGTGCCAATTTCTACCTTAATCTCTGCTGTTTTGTCGAAGTTTATAGTCTTTTGATGATGGAGATCCGCTTCCAGAGATCTTCGAGCAGACTCTGCTGCAGCGAGGCGCGTTTCAGCATCTTCAAGGGAGCTTCTCAGTTCTTTCCTGTGCTCTTCTGCAGCCTTTGCCTCCAACGCCTTCGAAACATTCAGTCTCTCTTGAAAGCCTCTGCTTTCCTCCTGCAGGAGCTGGAAACGTCTTTGCAACTCTTCCATGCGCACTGTCCCCACATCCCGTTCCTTCGACACTCGCCGCAACTCCGACTCCTGATTCAGAATATCAGAATGCGATTTTCGCAGTTGATCTGACAGTGTCTTTTGCTCTAAAATAAGGTTGAAGTGTTTTATTCTCCCAATAAAATTCTCCCGAAAATAAAATTTTCAAATTGAAGTGTTACCTTCTTCGAGGGAATTGATGATATGTCGAAGCTGTTGTACCTCATCAGAATGCTCGCTAAGTTGAGAGGTGGCAACCACAAGCTGTTCCTCGCAGACACGTTTGCTCATGAGAGCATCATCACGTTCCTTCTCTAGTTGGGCCAACTGGCGAAGAATCTCTCGTAGAGCGTATCCCACTGCCTCAGGGTCAAGGTCAGAGGTCAATGATGGAGAAAGCCCCCCACGTGCACCCCGGCGACTGGATCGACCACCCTGCGAATCGACAGACGAAGAAGTCACAGTAGCCGGGGGAGCTGTGGTTCTTTGCCCCTCTCCAAACTCCGTTTCTGGCCAACCTTGTGGAAGATGACCACCTCTCCTCTCCGCCGAATGCGACCTTGAATCGGATTCCTCGCGTTCTGTATTTTTGTGGAAAAGGCGAAAGTGTTCATTCTAAATTTTTATCTATAAGAATTTGGCGCCATATCATTTTCTATTAATATATAGGGAATAAATTGCCAAAATCTTGCAAGTATTGAAATTCGCAACTTAGTCTTCTTTGTGCAACCCATGAGTGTTCGTCTCATCGAATTTATTTTAAAAAAGCTGAAATTAATTGATTATCGAGTGCCACGCAATAATGAATGAACACCTAAGTATTTCACGTATATTTTCAAACTCTTTTGAACTGTCATGACTAATTTTTGGTGGAGAGGGTGGCCACTCGCTTCTGATTTTGACTGCCGACCAGGTTTACCAAGAATTTCTCTAGATACCACCAAGTTTATTAACCAAATCAGTAACTTGTTTCCTTTTCTTCGGATTGACTGCGTCATAAATTCAAATTGAAATTAGTGAACTTAGTGAAATCTCTAGAAACAGGTATCGTTTTGTCCCAAATTAGTAAATACCCAAAAAATGAATTATTTGATTAAAATGCAAAGGAGGAATCGGTTAAGAAGGGAGATCTTCATATTCTACAGATTGATAAAGTGGTTAATCACTTTAATATTTTGCATGGATAATAGATGTAATTTAGTTGATTTCTGAATGTTCTTCATTTCTGTGATGCGAAGCTAAATCTCGATGCTGGGAAGTGAAATCAATGCTTTCCATTCTGCAAATAGGAAGGAGGTGAAATCGCACTTATCAATACTATCAGTCATCCAACGAAGAACTAAGAAATTCACTGGATTTGCGAATAATCATTGTATTGGATTGAACTAGTGCTTTGGAGCAGAATGTCCTAACGAGTTCGTCATGTGAGGAGGTTGTAGCGATGTGTTAGGATCGTGTTTTTGTCCCTTTGGCGGTCCCAGTTTTTCCATATGCTAATTATGTAACCCAATTTTGCCTTTGTCTCACTAAATACGATCCTGTCATTCTTTATTTAAGTTCATGCGAATCTATGTTAGATTTGATACTTTTCCCTCCTTTTATCTCCTCTTCTGACGAACCGTTTCATCTCTCTGAATATGCCATTTACATCCGAATTTTGCTCTACTTTAAATCGGATTTTGCGAAGAAAACTATTTGAACCAAAAGAGCTTAGAAACTGAATGACTTATCCATTTTGATGATCATGAATGCAAATCCTCCTTAAAAGAGGCCTGAAATATCCTACCAAGGAAATGATAACAATAAGTGTTGAGTATCATTCCATACTAATGGCCAGCATATAAATTCACACGCCTCTAGTCAATACAAGTCGTAATGCGCAAGCTGAGCAGCTCGATCACTATAATAACGCAGTCACGTGACGTTCCGTGCCTCTGTTCGACTGTCCTCTCATGTGATTATGTCCAACATGCGCTCTTTTGGCTAAGTCATTTGCATAAAAATGTAGGAAGAGTAGTCTAAATGCGTGATTATTAAGGAAAACAGACTCATTAAGCAATAGGTAAAGAAAGAACATGGAGGTACATAAAAGCATGAAAGACAGAAAGCGGACCAAAAAGCATAGGGATGAGCAAAGGCAACAACATTTCCACAATGGCCAAACTTCTCTCAAAACATGGGACCGCATGGTTCAACATACTTGGGGTTAAAGCATTTCATGGGTTCATCTTGCCTGATGAATCACCTTCGTACTCGCAAATGAGGTTGCCAGTTTTGCTTACGTCTAACACATTTGGTGGCTTACACGAAGCTAAATCTAACCAATAAGGTGCAAGGCAGAATGAGAGTTTCCCACTAAAAGAACTCCATGATGTATCCTCCCAAGTAAGATAAGAGTTGGAAATGTCTTTTTAAGCGGGTCTGGGAGTTAAAATAGAGCTAGTATGAAACCAGAATATAACTCTCATGCCGTAAACTGGGGAAACTAGAGGAAGAATTTGGCTTGAAAACTAATGAACTCCCGAATCTCCCTCATTACTAATCGATAGTGGATGCGTCTCCCTTGAGGCAGATTTGTCTCCCTCTTAAAATGTGTAAAATACTCCACCTTTCAAGGACTCCAAGGAATCTAGAAATAGCGTATTTTAAGTTATTGAAGGTCTTCTTGATAATTAGTAATATCGTTACAAATTGATGTTTTCTTTCGCGTCCTATAAACCGAACTGAATTTCTCCCTTTTAACAGGCATCTCAACTTAAGAAAGTATTATTGTTTGATAACAGTTGAGAATTACAGGTGTAGGTAGCGTGGATAATTAGAATCGGAGATAAACCGATTGCTGGAAGACTTGTGGAGGAAAATTTTGTTAATAGGAATTTGAAAGTCATCGCGGAAGAATATGCTTTCCTAAAAACAGAGAAAAAGCTTATTTCTTCATTTAAGCGTTCATGGAGTAAGGCGGTAGGTACCACAAGCTTTGCAATCATTCCTGCACAATATCGTCTTGAAAGTAAGCTCCATTATGCTGCTGCAGGACAAGCAGTTTACCCTCGCACAGATTATCCTCATATGTGATATAAACAGGTACTGTGGGATTATTTGGGATGCTCGATTTTCAGTTGGTAGAATATCCACAAATAAGATAAAGAAATATTCTTTGAGAGCAGAATATGGAATGACCATATCACTTAATTTTTTCTCATTTTTGCTTCTCTCTCTTCAACCACAAATATCAAATAAGCGCTGAGAGGCCAGATTGAATATTTTCGTTGTATTCAATCGAGTACGCTAAGTACCCTAGTAAGTTCATTTTTCATGTACTGAACTATTGACTAGAGTTTTTTTACGCTTGGACTTGAACATAAAAGACTAGTGAAGAATCCACGTTGCCATTACTGGTCGACCAGTCCGCCAATCATTCATCCCATATTCAACCCTGCGTTATTAGACATATGCTCTTCCTCCCTCCTCTTCCACGAGTCTGAGCCGTGTGTAGCGTAACATAAAGTGACATTTGAGCAATTTATGAAAGCTCTTAGACACAGCCTGTAAAAATACAAAAATCATATTTGGAAGTAACTTTAGTTTGCTAAAAATAATCACAATTAAATTCAAAAACTATTTTTACAAGTTGATGTCGCCTGGAATGAATAATGTTTATTTGGCACCTACTCGAACAATAAGACAAGCACGTCATGTTCATTTTTTGTGAATGGACAAATGGAATTTCAAATTATGCACTAAAAAATGCCCTTTGAGATTTCAGGAGCTCGAGACAACAGGCACCAGAGTCCAAATGATTTTGCTGTACTTCCGATCGGAGTGAAAATGCTGCGTAGCACATAATGAACAACATAATTGACGTACTAAAGGGCGCAGCTCCATATCCATATGGTATCTTAATAGTCGGACGAGACGGGGAAAAACTCAAGGGGTGAATAGAATGCCTAAACGCATTGCTCTTTGTGTTTTTCCATTTGAGGCAAGAGAAGTGTAAGATCTCCATGGAGTACATCAAATATCTTCACTTCATAGTCCACTCGGCGAGTCGCCATCCTAATGCTGAACGATTTCGAGCTATTGTGGGCATGCCGTCTCCAATCAATATTCAAACTCTTCGTTCATTCCTCCCATTAATCGGTTACTACAACTGCTTCCCACCTTTCCTGTATGCAGTTTGTTGACCATTGAATCGTCTTCTCCAGAATGGCAATACTTGGCACTGGTCTGCTAATTGTCGGAACTGAAATCCATGCTGCAGTCATATATGCTTCTGACTCATTATAATTCAGAATGGCCGATAGTCATCCTGGCAGATACTTCGAGTTACGATGCAGGAGCAGTGAGCTTGCATGTTTTCCCAGATGTTGCAGAGAGGAGCGTGGCTCATGCATTCCGATCCCTGACACCAACAGACACCAAGAATCATGAACAAATCGAGAAAGAAGCACTTGCCACAAACTTATCTACGGTCGTCACTTTACTCTTCTGACAAACCACATGTCCTCGATGCCAATCTTTGGATCTAAGCGAGGCATTTCGACGTATTCGGTCAGCTGTCTTTTGCGCCAGCAATAATTTTGATAGCATGTGACTTCGAAATAAAATATTAAAAGACTACTAAGTTCGGGCAAGCAGATGAACTATCACGGTTAATTGCCAATTAACAAATATCTGTGGAAGAAACCGTCATCGCATGCAAATCTCTGGAAAAGGGCGTATGTTGCAGGTTGGCTGACTCTATGCGATATATTCCCCTCACGGCTGTGAAAATGAATCACGCTTCAGTTAAAAATTCGGTCACCAGAAAATCCAATCCTTAAAAGAAGACATGCTGGATCTATTCCACCGTTGCAAGGCATTTTCTATTGTCGGCTCCTGTTCGATGTTTAATGAGAGAGGTATCCTACTCGCTACACTCAAGTAAGGAGTTCTTCGAAAATATCATTCGAATCATCTAGACACTTGTATCCCGGTTTCTCTATTAAAAACCTTCTATACCCAGGCCACTTATAGTATATAACATGGCAAAGCTCATCGCAACAGTGCTTATTTTTTATCTCCAAATGAGCAGTTCCTACCGATTGTCTTCGTGCCCCATCATTGTTAGCATAGTAATGTGGAACAAACCAAAATGAAGAGAGAAATAAACTAATACTTTTTTCAGGGGAGATAGACCTGGCTCGCGGCCTCTCGTGCTCGTTGCAGACGCCGGACTCAATGTCACTTGGAGGAAGGGGCCAGCGTCGACGCTTGGAGAGGAGCATGAGGGTTGGGGAAGCGCCGTGACGCTGGCGGAAACCAAGGAGACGACGCAGGAGGGAATGGATGGCTGAGAGACGCGATTCTGCTTCAATACGAGCCTCGTTGGCCACTCGAGTTTCACACTCTGCCGCTGCGAGTCGTCGCGTCGTCGAATTCAGCTCTGCGTTCAATCGAGCGTTTGTCTGTTCTGTTGATTCCAGCTGCGATCGAAAACAGAAAATTTCTTTGTCAGTTAATTGAAAAAATACTACAAACCTCTGTGAATAAAGCAACTTCAATTCAAACATAACACGTCCAGGTATGCGAATGAGAAAAAGGCAATTTAAAACAGCATTTAGTGAAAAAAATCTATAAAAGAATTTGTTTCGACAGAGAATTGATAGAAGTCAGAAAGGCGTTTGACAAAAAGACATCTGCATTTTTTCTCATGAATGATTTCTGAAATCTAGGCACCTTAAATATGAACTTACTGTGGGGGTCAAGAGGGGAGGTATCTTTAGTTTTTCGAGAAAACAGCTGAAATAATCCAAAATAAAATATCAATGTTTTCGACATTTGACAATATCACGGAAGAGATAAAATACAGCTGAAAACAGCTAAGATACAAGACCATCTGTTTTAATTTGTGAAAGATTAAGGTGACGTTAGACTTTAAACATCATTTTTTAATGTATACTTTATGTTGTTAAGTTCCATTCCGGTGACTGGAATCCGGTTGAAGCGGGGCAAAAGTGGACTAGAAGACTAGAGGAAAGTTGTCAAAACTTAATTGCAAATGAAGTGCTCTATAAAAACAGCATTTTTAAGCGAAGAAGAGCTAAGGAAGGCGCCATTCTTAGTGTTTACTAGGAACAGCACGACTTCAACACAAGCACGTGACTTCATCAAAAATCAAATAATTGCGTCCCAGTAAAAGTGGTTGAACTTCTGTTGTTCCACGTTTGTCATTCTGCAATAATTACATTCACTTTCACCACATCTACACGGGTTTTACTACTATTACCTCCGGCAAGGTAAAATGAAATACAATTTGTCATTGTAAAAAGCATCTGAACTCAGAGAATAATCGGGATTAAGAAAGAGGGTATAGTAGACGTGGAAATCAAAGACAGAGCATCAAAAGGTTTTCCGATTCAGATTGCATGCTTTTGGCTTCTCGTATATGGATTTACTGTCCGAATTTTGTGGGCTTCAGAGTTCACTTATCAGGTTGTTATTTGGAATAGTCATTCAATCAATTTTCTCCCGATGGTTAAGGTACTACCTGGATGTTAAACCTAACTTGATGGAGCTCACCGTACAGGTTTAGGCATGTGAGATATCACTACAAGATCGTACACTACTTCGCCATTTAAACTAGCGGAATTTATGGGAAAAATTAGACTTTGAGTATCCAAAGTTCTTTTTATAACTGACACTAATAAATTATTGCATAGTTTTAATCCACATGTGGATTATTCCTACTTGCCGTAGTTTCGCAGCATCTTTGGTCCACATAACTTTTAACCACATAAACACTTCAGAGCCCTTTCTTCAATGGAAATTATATTTCCTTCATTGCTTGTGGCAAGCTCAAATCGAAAGACTCACCCGTGACTGAAGGATGCGTTTGAGTTCTTCGAGACGCCTGCAGTCGCGTTGTGCCTCCTCGGCACTGAGACCGGTGGACCATTGACGGGTTCGCAGTTGTTCCTCTGCGTCACCAAATCGACGCTGCAGACTCGCTAATTCGCCCTCCAGCTCCCTTCGAGCCGTCTCACTTTCCGCCAGCTCCTTACGTAACGTTGTGCACTCTCTATGGGAGGAGGAGAGATATAATGGTTAGAGTTAGGCCAAAGTGGAAAGTTCTTCGCTTCTCGAAATTATATTTCGCACCACGTGCATTTTCTAAGTTCTTCCTGGATTTCTTCCCATGGGTTCAAAAGGGAGTAGTGGGTTATCTATAATGGATTTTCACTCGTCTCTACTATGTCGTCCCTCGGATGCAAGAACTACATACGTACACACATATACACCGGTTTAAAGACACTGGTTCTTATGTTTTCAGCCTTGTTTTTCGTTCACCTATGGCCAACTCTCAGTTCTTGGCATTCCCATTTAAGAATTGTAGTCATCTGCAATTAACTTTAACGGTAGCCTCTATAAAACTGGTGATCCTTGGTTCATGCTACTGATACAAGAAATTCCCACTCTGATAATCCCACCCTCCTGAACTTTATTAGTCAGCAGTTCAGGTCATGCCAATAACTCTCGCCCTCATGAATTTTAGTTCGGCAGGTATGCATTTTGTCAGAACTATTGGGTCTATTTAATTCCGTACAGAAAGTGTATGAAAGTTCAAATTAGTTAACCGTTAAACACGTCAAAATGAAGAAGCTCGGATTTACCAAGTCTCCTACTTTTATTGACATCACAAGGCAAAATCAAACTTCTTCAAATTTGCCCTTTCGTACACTTCAGTGCGTAACAATTCGATTCGATCTTACTTCTTGAGAATACCAATCGCCTTATAATTTCTCATTCCAATTTTTCCCAGAACATTTGCAATTCCTTATCGGGTTGTGACAAATTTATTCCCATCATTTCACCGTCCGTCTCTACTAAAGATTTGGCCGCCCAAATTTCAACCCCTCCGGAAGAAATTTACCACCCACCTGTGCCAAACGGCAGTTAAATTATTTAGGAGAAACACGGGACATTCATTTCTTTTTCAATGATGGGAAAAGATTAGTCTACATCTCTATATTAGCTCCTCATTTCAGATACAATAATGGCATTAAAATCAAGGTTATGAAGAATTTCAGCCATTCCATCAGTGATAAATCTAGCAAAATTTGAAACAAATTCTTTTCATAGAGTACCGTTGAATGCCATTTATGGTTTGCTTGACATTACTGCTTCTTCTTCTAATATGTTCCAAAATGAAAACGTGCATTGGTAATCATCAACGTAAAACGCATGGCCACATGGAACTTTTTATACCAACTTTGAGCATCGGGAGGATAAAAGTATACAGAATATTTGTAGATACCGTTTAACTTCTTCCAAATTCGTAATTTCTTCGCCAAGGTTGGTTCTCAATTCTGAGCAGTTCTGCTGCAACCTAGAATTGACAATCTCATATTCGACGAGTTTCTGTCTCAAATCACTAACCAAAAGGTCATCGTGTAATCTGGAAATCAATCTAGGGGGAGGTGATGGTGACCGCCGAGGGCTACTCTCCTCTCTGTCACTGCGATGGAAATACTGTCCACGTTCGCTCGCTTCCAGTTGTTCACGCATTTCCTCAAGAGCTCGACTCTGGTCTGCCCTCTGCATTTCCGCATCCCTAAGCTGGCGCCGCTGCTCCTGCACTGTCGTCTCCAAGGAACTTTTGATACCTTCTAACTCGGTTATCAGTTTCCGTTGATCAACTACCTCTCGACGTAGACTGTTGCGACCTTCTTCAGCTAAAAAATGCCGCACTCTCTTTGAAGCAATGAAGAGGGGATGGGTGGAGGGTAACTGTTAAAAAAATGCTTACCTTCTCGAAGAAGTTTTGTGGTTTGGGAGACCTCTGATCGATGTGAAAAGCGAGACTCTTCACAGAGTCGAATTTGCAATTGTGCCTCATTGTATTCATGCACCGTGCGCTCAAGACTCGCTTCCAGAGACTTCACCTGAGCCCTCAAACCCAAAATCTCCTTCTCGTGATTTGTTCTAAAAAAGAGTGTATTATTTAGAGAAAAACGATGTTTTCCCCCAAAGTAAATCTTCTAATTAACATTCCATAATTTTGGACTGCTTTACTTTCTGCAACTTTATTTTAATTAATTTTTACCTAAAAGGCGGTCATTATTAATAACCGAGCATTAAGAAAGTTTTGCATTCGTGAATTTTTCCTGTTCGAAATTGTGACTAGCCCATTTATTTGTGGAATCTTAGTTTCGGTTAATTAGAGAAGAAGGTATCATAGCATAGCACATGAAAATGTAACTTGTCGATGTCCAGTAAACTATTCAAATTCGCTTATTTCTTTTATCCATTGCTTTGACTCGAGTCTACTTTGCTGTGTAACTTTGAGGTCATTCTGTAAAATCATGAGGTGTGCTTATCTGATACACAATTTTCAATTTCGGTCAATGAAAAAGCCCAGGACGATTCAAACTATCGCCAGATTACAGAACTCTGCTCTTTATCACCTTATGCAATCTTAGACTTCGGGCTGTGCCTTCAGACTAGTAAGACTCATATTTATGACTTTTTGATACCCTGCCCTAACCACGAGAAACTCAGCTTCTATGGCTCATAGCAGTG
Source organism: Hymenolepis diminuta (assembly GCA_900708905.1). Taxonomy (NCBI): domain Eukaryota; kingdom Metazoa; phylum Platyhelminthes; class Cestoda; order Cyclophyllidea; family Hymenolepididae; genus Hymenolepis; species Hymenolepis diminuta. The sequence continues at coordinate 2,880,526 of CAADRB010000003.1, forward strand.
TGAACCAGAGGGTCAGGCCACGGCTTGACAACTAAAATCTACACGCCAAGAATTTTGAGTGGATAAAAGTTGATGGAAAGGCGATTCAAAACTTTTTCGAGCATCAAAAGTACAATATTAATGTCTCGTCACCACCAAATCGTATCCGCGTCAAAACTGTTTCAGGTCGAGGCATGACAAAACTCAACGTCATCAGTCAATTGGTCCGCTCTTTGCTCAATCACAATTAGCCACATTGGACTTGGAAGTCCACTAACCATCCGCAATAACTGGTTCAGCCTTCTCCGGCAGACTGAAATCCTGTCAAGTTCAATTCTAATGGTATGAATGATCTCCAAATAACTTCAATAAATGATTAGTATTTTCTGATTTAGATTTCGTCTTTTTCTCTGGGGTCGGAAAATCTGTACCAAACGTTATCATTAAAGTATATTGTAAAAACATGACGAAGATTCAAGTTATTGGAGAAAGATGTGAGAAATGTGAAGAGTGGAAGATCAGAGGGGAGAGGGCTTGACCTGGAAGATCTCTGCTATTTCTGGTTAAGTTGTTTTCGGTATCCGCCTCCTTTCTCTTTGGCTCCATATCTAGTGACCGTAACCTTATCCCGCTACAGTAGTGGTCAAGTTTTTTCAAAACCTGCCAACTTTTGCTAGAAAATGTAAAGCTACCAATTGAAGGGACGAAATAATGAAAAGAAAAGCTATTCGAATAGTCGAATAAAGAGGCCTGAATGAATAATGCAAGGATGAAAGAAAGGAAATGATAACGGACATTCTTAGATATCTTACTTTCTCATCGAATATATCTGATAAGTCTCTATTATTTTAATCATAATTAAATATATCCACCGAAAATTTGGCTCACAAACGGATCCAGAAATGATTCACGCAGTTATAAAATGCTCCGTCCTAGGGATATCATCACGCTAATTTCCATATGGGGATTTACGATCTATCGCCAATTATGGCCACTGCAAATGCTTCCAGTTATGGCTTTGGTGCGATTATCTCTAACGTCTACCATGATGCGGTTACTCATGCTTCTCAAACTCTTATTTTAGCGGAGAGGAACTAGAACTAGATTGATAAGGAGTCTTCGACCATCATCTACGTAGTTTGATCGTTTCACAAATTTCTCTACAGTCGACAATTCACCCTATTAAAGGATCATAACTCACTACTCTCAATCTCCGGATCCAAAAATATTAATCCAGTTTAAATTGTAAGCCAACTTCAGCATTGGTCAAATATCCTCCTCGGCTATGACTTTGATATAGAATATCAGAGAACGATGAAATTCGGTCAGTCTGACCACCTCTCTCACGTCATACACGACCTGAAGTGTTCTGTCTAAAAACAATCCTTGCAACAAAGATGTCAATATTGGACTTTGACTTTCGTTGAGTTTCTGGCATTTTCTCACATTTCATCCCATTTTCTTAATAGCAGCCGGCTGATATGATATCGCGGATTTATATTTTTTTGTTAGGTGACACACCAATTAAACATAGCCTGAAAACCATTTTGTGCATTTTGATAATTTCTCTTCAATAATGGAAGACACACCGATGTTGATGGCTTTATGTCATGCTGTCGAAAACAAAAGAACTATTCGCCAATAAATTCAAAGTCAATCCATGTTAGCATCAAGTTAACTGCACTGTTGCTTACAATGATGGAATTTCAGAAGGACCATCTTGATACATATAGCTACACGGATTAAATTGTGTAGTTGTAAAATGAGGCCAAGGGAATTCCATTTAAGGGTAAATAAAACTATATGCCACGGACCGCAGATATTACCATAAATCTGGCTTAGTAGACTTTTAATAAGGATGGAAGTATTAGTGATACGAAGTTGACGGTGAGCTTAATTTCTGACGTTTTTACAAAGAAGTTTGGTGGGACAATTACTTTAATTACGCCGAAATTATGAATTTTGTGAAATGAGAGTTCGTTTGGCAATTCCTAAATCCGCCCAAGTCTCGATACATGAAGTGAAACATCACTGCAATGCCCCCACCATCCACCATCTTGAATTTTCTGCAAAAACACTTCTGATATTCACATGATGATTAGTAAATCTGTTCGCCCTAAATGCAAATGATTACATTTTATTGGCTGCCCGTCAGACTGACAAAGAGCCAAACAAGTCTGCACATCCCAAGGTAACTTAATGACCCTTTTCAAAACAGCTGGGCTACCACTCAAGCTGTACTGTCGTTTAAAAACTTCTAATTTGCCTCCCAATTTCCCTTCCTGCTCCTTTCTTCCTCCTCTCTCATTCCTCTCCGTTTGTCCAATACGCTGTGGTTAAACTCAAATCTGCTGTTTACTAATGCTCTTTAAGAAACTCATTCATTTAGTAGGAATATCCCTAAGCTAACTTAGTCGGACTCTTAAAATAACTTCACTATCAGGATTAGCGCTACTTAACTAACTGTTCTTCTAACTGACTTACCTAATTGGGCAATTTGACTGAATGACCATCATTTAATACTTTTGCATTAAATTGCAACTAGAAGTTTGTTTCAACAAAAAAGTGACGTTGGTGAATTTCAAATCCATTTTCAGCGGAGAAGTTTTTAAGCTTTATATTGAAAATGTATTGCAGAGCTAGAAATAAAGGAGGGCTTACTTGAATTCTTCCAGTTGTTTTCGACAGTTTCGTAGGTCTTCTTTTGTGGTTTTCAATGCAGCTTCATCCTTTTCAGACCTTGCGCTTGCTTCACGTCTCGTTCTGTCAAGGGTCTTTTCCAAGTCAGTGATCTGTAAAGGATTATTAAATTAATCACATAATCCTACTGAATAGATTTTAGTAGTTAGGGAAATTCTCGAACCGTTTCTTGAAGGAGGACAATTCGTTCTCGCACAGTGGCGTGGTCCTCAGCTGCCAACGCAAGAACCTTTTGACGCTCCTGTTCCGCCCTCAATAAAGCATCGTCCCTCTCCCTATTCATAAACAATTCTTCGGTGTTAAATAAGAATAAATTAACGAAACTGATGAGAAGTGATCAAGTTATGCGTGTTTTCCTGAAAGGTTTTTTAAAGTACAATAATACGTTGTGTGCAGTTTATAAATGAGAGGCCGTAAGGATGATAATATGAATTCGAGATAGCCATGAACTTTCTCACGCCTTGGCTGTTGATCAATCGTAGTTGACTTTCCACAGCTGGAAGTCGAATGTCACCGCTGATAAGGCTCAACCAAACACTCAGGCTATCAGTTCAGACTGACAACGCTTTGAGAATACCACCCTCGTTATTTCCCACTCTATAATTATTAATTCCTTTGTTCGCCCATTGTTGCTCGTTATAATCACCCATGTACACATGCATCATGTCCACTGCATATCGCGAGGATATGCACAATTTTATCTTTGTCATCCACTCTGAGCAATTCAGCTTTTGATCCAACGCTATCTCATTCTCCACTCTGACGTCTTAGTGAAAAATGGGAGGAAATAGCCTACAGAAGAGTTAGGCCAAAGCCAGATACCTCATCTGCTATCCCTACTGTCCAAAAACAAAATTTGCAATTGACGTTGTTTGGCCTTAATGCCTTTATTATTATTTAGAGAATTTGGGAGCGTTCTTTCTAATGAAGGCATCTTTGTGACAGAGACAAGACCGCATCTTTTTGATAGTCAAAAAGTCATACTCTGGGGAAGTAAACAATTGCGTGGTGAGTTAGGAAGCTTCCAGTTAGCAGAAAATGGCAACTAGTACCTTCAACTTTATAATAGCAAAGGTTTGAGCAAGAAAATACGAGCTTTCATAATTTTTATTAAACAGAGATGTCCAGAATCAACTCATCCTGGTAGGATTTTCATCAACTTAGTACTATTTTGAAATTCCTAACGCATTCTTCTATCTTTATATTTATTTGGGCGCGCTTCTGTTTAGATTTATCGGGCAATCTGACGTTTTTTTAAGTACCTAACATTCGAAATTCTGCGTCACTTCCCACATTTGAAAGCGTTAATTGCTCTGACTGGAAAATAAGTTCATGTGATTAATTATATATTAGCCTTTCTTGCTATAAATTTTTGACCTATTAATGTGCATCTAATCTTTCAATAATCAACGATCCTCTAAAAAATTGGTGAATAGTCATTTACGGATTAAGAAGGTCATCTCTATCTTAAAATTTGTTTGTCTTAGGGCCAGTTTTAACGAATGAAGCCGATCATTCTAATCTCAAAAAGGAGAATTAGTAACACAGTGTTACCTTTGGGCAAGCATGAGTTCGTGGTTCAATCTGGCTTGTTCCTCAGCCCACCGCTGGGACTCCCTTTCACTCACTCCGTATCGATCGGTCTCGCGCATTGTAGCCTTTGCTGCCTCTGCAGCCGCCCGATCTGCTCGCAGAACCGCCTGTACTGCAGCCTCTAAATAACAAATAAAATGCTTCAGAAGCTGCCTATTTATTTCAGTTAAGTTGTTCTGTCATCTTACCCTCCGCTTCTGCAAGGCGTCGTTCAGCAGCCGCCAAAGTGACTCGCAATTCCTCTACCTCAGCTGTGTATTTCGCTCCCAGTCGGTCCCTCTGTCGTTGAATTTTGCCTAACTCCACCTCAAAATCACTTCTCACTCGTTGCACTTCAGCTACAGTAAGTGCAATAAAGAAAGCATTCAGGAAGCAAACTATCCAACAAAACGGCGAAACCAGCCAACCAACCTTGAAGGGTATTTCGTCGCAAGTTAAGATTCGCTATATCAGTCTCCTGCTTCTCGACCTTGTTCTTCAGTTCTGTAATTTGGCGTTGCGCCAGAAATGCCTCGTTGTCCAACACCTCCCGATCAGTCCTCAATTTGGACACTAAATCGGAGAGTTGATGTCTTTCTCTCTCCGCCAGGGAAAGCTATTAACAAAGTTACTCTATAATTATAATTAATTATAATCTCCGAATGATATAACCAGGTCTGCATTAGTAATAACGGGATGATAAAAAGTATTCGTTGAGTTACAAGTTTTCCTCCTTCTTCTTTCTGGGTCCCAGCTGCCGCGGCCATAGTGGTAGCTATTTAAATTCACTTCGCTGGTTACACTGCTTTCTACAGGTGTTTATCTATGTATCTTAAATTTATATTAAGTGAGGTTTGCTTATTGTAGATTTCATTAATTTTAATAATCACGCTAAAACCTTCCTAAATTTCTAACTCCTCATGACTTGGACATAAGAAGAGTTTCCAGAAACTTTTCTTTAGAGAAATTGATATTCTACTGTCGATTCCCTCCTCCCTCCGTCCTGTTAACCAGAACTAACCGTCATTTTATGTGATTCTATTTCTTTCAAACCTAATTATCGCTGAAATTTAAATGGACTTTACAAATTGTTTCATATAAATATGATACATCAAGTTGGTGATCCCCATGTGTTTATCATCTTGACGGTGTTTATAAAACCACCGATAACGACCTAACCCATTTTTCAGCCCTTCTCTCATGACAGAGATCAAGCGACTTAAACTCTCTCTAGTGAAAAAGATGAAATCAGTTAAAAAGGGGAGGGAAAATGTTTACTCTAGCGGCAAGGTCGTCCTTATCTCGAATGAGCTCCTCGCGTTCCTCATTGAGACGCCCGACAGTGGCGACTTGTTGAGAAATTTCCCGACGCATATTATCAATCTCTTCCTCGGCAGCATAAGCTCTCTGATTGGTCGCTACCATCTCCTCTGTGATCTCCGCTTTCTCCCGATTACACCGCAATGCCTCGGCCTCGGCCTGGGCCCGTTGACTCTCCAATCTAGCATTGGTGTTACGCAGTCTCTCCACCTCTGTGCCATTCAGCTGCGCCTCCTCTTCCATCTGTGATACCTCGCTACGCAATTGCTGGCACTCTGCACGCAACGCATTACGCTCCTCCGACAAACGCATCTCATTGGCTGCAAGGAGATTTAACTGGTGTGCTAACTCCGCCCGTTCTTTGTCCCGCGTCCCCAGTACTTCCTCCAAATTGATCAACTTCTCCTGCAGTTTCTGCTTCTCCTGCTGCAACTAAATAATGCCACACACAAAATCTCGCCAATTCGTTAAGAAATTAATTAGCGTTCAACAGAATTTTTAATTCAAATACGAAATTAACAAGTAACTTATAGTGCCATAAAGTGATAGCCGAACTATTTTGAGGTCATTTACCATTTCGACCGTATGATACAGTTGGAGAAAAAAGATTAAAGTGACGACTATGAAATTTAATTCAAAAGATGAAGTAGATGTGGAAGCTGTAATATTTTACAGACTACACAAAGAGACGCAAAAGACCTAGAAATTACATTTTGAGTAGATCAAAATTACAATTGTTTGTGTGAGCAAACGGGGTAAACTTGGGAAAAGGGGAAAGCTTATGATGTGACCAGACTCCGGAGGCCTAGTTGCCATGAAAAACTTGCTCAAATTGTGACAAGCCTATCATTTTACTTTCTATCTTTATATATGGTCGTTCATGCTTTCGCAAAGATCAGCAATTTTTCAATGTCAAATTTGGTGTTTTAAGTGATCAAAAAAGAGTGTCTGTAAGGCAATGTTCCAATCGGATGGATATAAGGGACTATAAATGGAAAATATAGAGGCTCCCATGTTGAAAGTGAATGGTCTGTGCTTATGACCTCACCAACTAATCAGAATGCCTATATTATTTAAACATTCAAACATGTTTTACCCTTTTGGGTACACATTTCCGATTCAGAAGAAGAATCAACCAGCGTTCAAGGTTCTGCGGATGCCAACGACACACGAGCTGTGTGGGACTTCTAGTAAGCTTTTACTCTCTTCTCCCTCTGTTGTTCACCTTCAGAGGTCCATTCTCCAATTAACCCAACTTCTACTCAGGCCACTTGCAGTACCTTTATTTATTGAGACCACGTTTCGAAAGACTGTTTCAATAATTTATTTTGATTGAATCCCATGATAACTTCCACCTACTCAAAAACCATTCCACTTAGACAATAAGAAGGCAAAGAATTTCACGTTTTACCGCTTTTTTATCATAATAAACACTATTTTCATATACTTAAAAGTCTACTCGTTGCAGCAAGGTTGGTATTTCATTTTGGACTCTGACTGACCTTTTCAGGAACTATTAGACATGTCTTGGAGCTTTCGTATTTACTTTACAATAACAATTCCCTAAAGGACGATGAATATTTTGCGTCCAGTCGATCAACTACTTTGATCTTCTTAGATCCTCTTACATAAGTGGCTTTTGATTGCGACGCATAACATGGGAGAAAGTAAGGAGGACAGGAGAGTACTTACGCTGCTGATTTGATCGCCAAGTTCTGCACAGCGCCGCTCAGAGCGAGTGCACTTGGCTGCAATGTCGGCCATTTCAGTCACCGTGTTCGCGAGTTGCTGATCCTTCTTCTCTGCTTCTGACCGCGCTGATTCGGCCTCACTTCGATGCTGGGCTCCTCGTGCCTCCGATTGTTCCAAAAGTCTCTGCAGACGTGCATTTTCCCGAGCCTGGAGTAGAGCATATAGAGAAAAGTTTTATTTATATATATTCCTGTACCAATCTATTATAAAATTTGTTTACTTGCCTCACTCTCGTACTGAAGTTGTCTAGAATTGCGCTGCTCGACAAGGGTGTCTCGTTCCTTGGAAGTGTCATGAAGAAGACGACGAAATTGTTCGATTTCGCGTTGAAGTTCAGCTGCCTGCTCAGCGGCTGTGGCTCGAGCTCGTTCCAACAGACTGCGCTCCTCTAGAGACACGCTAAGGGTGTGTTTCGCTTTATCTCGCTCCAGACGAGTAGTATCGACCTCTTTGCGAATCGTGTCAAGGTCGGATCGAAGGGAATTGTTGTGCTCCATCAGGCGTCTTCTCTCCTCTTCTCCCTCCGTATATCGCTTTGACAGACCTTCCAGTCGACCTCTCAGGCTTGACAGCTTCAATCGCAGTGCTTGAACCTTTAATGAGGAAAAGGCATACTAGTTATAACCTCATGAGCCAGTAATGCAATAATCACATTTACACTTTCGTCAATAACTGAACTTTTCTAATCGATGGATTCGTTAAAACAAATAATTCAAATTTCGTGTTAGAGTTTTCGCCGCTTGCTTTTCCAAAATAAACTAGAATGACTAAAATGAAAGGACCAATTGTTTATGAGATGCTGACTCTGAATTAGTTATCGATGAGAACAGAATCAAAGGTTTAGTTATGCATTTCGTCAACCCCTTAATAGTATCCTATTTTTGTGCCCTTAACGACAAGTACAGGGAATATTTAGATTAAGGATGAATCAATTTTCTAATGAACTTATTAAAGTAAAAATTCCTTTACAGCTCTTGAGTCGCCTCTGCCCTCCCTAAAATTATGAACCAATGGCACTTATTTCTTAAAGTGAACACGTAATGGTTTTCTATTTTAAAGAGTACCATTTCTCATTCTGCCTGTGACCTTAAAGAATACACATCGGAAATAGGCTTCCAAAGTACACTGGAGTACCATGACTTAAACGCCCACACAAGTTGTCCGTCCGCGCAGGTACACTGAAGCCTTCGTGTGTCTTAATTCGTTCTCCTCCTAACTGTCACATCCATTGCAAAACAATCCTCATACTCACCATAACTAAAACCATTTCTTTGTATTCTCCTGTAGTCTTTATTTTGTTTAAAAGTGCGTTTGTCAGCCCAGAGACCCAGTTAGTTACGCATATCAGTATCTGTGCTCACAGATGACATCTCCCACAACACACAGTGCACCCATTTCGCCTGAGATTTCTCTCTTTCACCAATTAAGCTCATCAGCCAGTGGAATCTCCCACTCTTCTAAGTTCAGTTATTGTAATAAAGATTAAAGGTAATTCGAAAGGGACAACTTGTGGTATATTTACGGAGTTGGAGGCAGAACTAATAGTAGTTTTCTTCTCACGAACGCTTCGAATAGCGATCAAATGGATGGATCATTACGCAAAACGAATTGAGTAAAAGTCAGATTTATAGCCTTATCAATAAAAAAAACACTTCGATTTGAGAAGAAAGTAACGAATGGGGAAGAGGGGAGGTAGGAGGAAAGCGCGCCTACTTGCATGGCACGTCGATTGAGAGCTGACTGAACGGCGGCAAGTGTGGTCTCAGCCAGTTTAGTCGGAGGCGCGGTGGCTGTGGCCGGGGTGGAGATCGACCTTGGAAGTGAGGAGACGACAGTGGATGGTGTCACCCGAGGCGAGGCACGATGGACAGGGGAGGTCGACCGAGGCCGATGAGGGCGTGGCGTGGCTAGAGCTTCCTGTTCCGCGGAGATCCACTCACCAGTCTGCATCTGATGCTGGAAACTCACCAAGAAGGGCTCCTGCGCCTCGTCCATGTCCGCATTCGCTGTATCCGACAGCACCGTCTAGACGCACAAACAGAGCCCAAGTAGATCATTCAATCATTCATCCATCAATATGATACTAACGCCTCTTTGTTATCCATTATTAAATATAACTCGGAGTTTTATTCACTCTGTTCTGGAAATATAACGATATTCATTTGTTGGAAAATGTTTCATAACTGTTACTTAACCCATAGAGTTGAATACAATTGAGTAAATATTGATAATCATTATCTTAGGGAAATTTAATTTACAGTTTATTGTTAATTATTCGTAAACTTCGCATAGTACTTAAAATTTGACAAATTGCAGGGCCGCTGAGTTGCGCAATTTTGGAGCAAAGCCTATCATTAGAGTAATTACGTGTTCCGGCTTCTGTAAGCTACTGAGAAGGGTAATCTGGTTATAACAAGAGGCGACCACACAGTACTTACCTCTTTTGACTATTTTACAATGTCAAAGCAGCCAAGTCTTCGGTTTCTCACAAAACAGTGGACTTCTCCTTTCTTTACAGAGTTTTTGAGAGATTATCCTCATAAATAAAAGTTTTCTCTGCAGAAATTAAGGCTGAAATACCTTCTGATGTTTCTAAAATATCTAAAACCAACGGTTCTGTAAATTCTTCTAAAAATTTTACTCAATTTCTGGTTGTAATTTTATTTCCTAAGGTACGTCCTACCGCAACTCGAATTCAGGCGGCTAATGATGACATGAAGTTGTACCCATCAGTTACAGATTGTGCAGAAGTAACGAGTCTCACGGACTCAATAAGATCTTTCATGCCTAAAGTCGTTCCAGCACAACCTGTCTCCGAGCCTACCGTCCCCTAGCAACAACCAGTCCAGAAATCCTGTCTGCTTGATCACCACATAAAATAAATATTCTCACTAAAGGGACATATTGAAGGTAGTTTTACTCTTACCTTCTTCAAAATTCGATAATCATCGCCATGATCAGGTTACCGAAATGTCTTGGTTATAAAACCACATTCGAGCTTAACCCGTGCTTGTTTTCTGTCCTAAGAGATCGGCATCGATAAATGCAAGCCACCCAAGGAAATCTTTCACAGATGGAACAGTGTCAAAAGTGCTTGAACAAAATGCAAGCGGGTCTGCACTTCCTTATCACTAGGATTTTATATATTCACACACTGACGTTCCTTGATCTCGCATTAATCTTAGTCTTCCTGGATCTATCTGAGGAATCTCCCATCTAATCCTGGTTGACTCTTATTCAAAGTGACCTGAGGTTATACCTATTAATTCTGCCACAACCGGTACCGTCGTTAAAAGACTCCGACAGATATTCGCCAATCAGGGCGCGCCACAACTTTTGCCAGGAGACGTTGGGTAGAAATAAATAATTTTAATTTAAGAAAAGTAAAATTTACAATGTATTTTTAAGTATTCATGGAATTTGCATTTTGTTAAAGTGCGCTAAATTGCAGGGTCGATGTTTTGCCTAATTGTAACCAATTAGGTTAAAACATTCACATCGAGACATACTAGAACATTTCTACCCTTTCATATTTTTCGCGCATTTTGCGTCTTTTGAAGCTATATATTCTTATCCTTCGGCCTGGTGTTAAGTGGTTTACACCAAAGAAGCATTGTTCGGTGACGTCTACTTTCTCTGAATAAAGTGTTTCGCAGAGCAGCCTTCCATTCGCATAGGCTGCAAGATCATAAAAAATTACACTCGGCAGCAGTGACATTTGGAAGGGTGATTCCATAGCGGATTTCTTTTGTAAAATCTTGGTATACTCGATATGCGCTCTTTAATTGTCAACTAAGAAATAATCTGAAGACGAGGGACGGTCAAAATAAGCGATCAAAAGAGAATGGAATTAAAAGAAGTCAAGGCATTTAAAGAGGTCCATTTTTACTGAGTTCTGCATTTATTCGGAGTCAGCTTTTCGCTTATTAAGTATTAGGTCCTCTCACAAAGGTTAAATTTTAGATCCGCACTAGATTCAGAGCTTACTGATCAGCCGCTTGAAATGGGAGATTTTTTATACCATCTCAATGCAATTTCACTTTGATCACTAACAGAACAGCTGGCCAAGACTAGCTTAGACATCTTAGCAAACAAAATATCGTTTATTTCAAATAACCTCTTTATCTATCAATATGATTTCGAAACAACCCATTACCATAAATGACCGAGTGAAATATACCTGAGCAATCTGGGAGAGAGCCTGATGCATGGCATGTGTTTGTTCAATGAGACGCTTAGTGACGACTATAGGATCCTCAGTTTCCTCCTCGTCTTGTCCCTTTCCACTCTTCTCCTTCTCTGCCTCCTCTCGCTTGGGTGAGGGGAATGTCGCCCGTAGACGTCTCAATGTGTTCAGCACGCGGTCCCTGTCTGAAATCTAAAAAACAGCAACAGATGGTATTAAAGATTCCTGGAAAGCACAAAAGCGGCTGCTGAATGAAATCTTACCTCTGAGAGGAGGTCTTGAATGCGACGATTGAGTTCGTGTGTGTTAGATTCGGCTTCAATTAGACGGGCCTGAGAGCGCGCGAGGGCTTCCGAGAGGGACTGACTTCGCGCTTTTGCGTTTTCTTCCTCGGCCTGAAGCGCTCGCCGACTCTTCGCCAAGGCGTCTGCTGACTCTATCTCAGCTGCTCTCAGATTGTTTGCCAGAGCGCCACAACTTGAAACCAACGACTGGCCCATGCGCATTATTTCACTATTCATCTATAGGAAGTGTGCACGTATTTTATATAACTTCCCATAACTTGGATTTCTTCAGGCTTTCTCAATATTCGTGTAAGTAACACGTTACTGACGGCAGTAAAGTAGCATTAGCTTCAATCAAACAGAAATTAGAATTGAACTAGCGAAATTTCATTGAAGGGTGTTTACAGCAGTTATCTTGGGGAAAGAGAAGACAGTCTGAGCAATCTCAGACTGAAAATCCCGCGTTCTACAATCTTTTGGTTAACCGCAGTTAACTGGTGAATCGATCTTATGAACACTGACCTGATAAATATCCACAGTGACCACTACACCGCTTAACAAATCCTAACCATTGGGAGTTCTGTATCTCTTAAATTAGATTGAGCTGAAAGAAGTAATTTGGAGACATAAAGATATTCTCTATGTGACATGATCTCAGTAAAGGAATGTGCATTTTAATGCTACTCACGGCATCCTGTCAATGCTCTGATAGAGTCATACAATTCTTTGTTTAACATGACTCATTTCAGCAGAAATTAGTCAGAATTTCCTACTCTTTTCTTTGAATTATTAAGCCATCTAAAAGACTTGAATAGCGTATTCTGATTACATTGATCTAAACCAAATATTTTACGTGGGCCTGAGGAAAGTGGAAATGTTGAAAATCTCTCCTTTAAGGGACAATGAGGTAAACGGGCTTTTTGAGCAACTGATACACAAAGATGAACTATAGTCAAATTAAGCTTTGGGTGAAATGCTGTCCATCGTTTAAGAGGCTTTGTGCAGAATTTTGACAGTTTTCACTGGAAGTAGATTTCGAAATGGTAACTATTTCGATAGTATTAGTAACTAAATGAATAAACAGTTATTCCCTACATACTCTCCTCTAGAGTTAGAAGGGACTGCAAAACAGACAGATGGGAAAAAACAAAAATATAAAGAATTTCTCGGGAAAGAACGCGTCAATTACTCCTTTTAGGAAGAACATGAACCATTTTATCTCATGACGAAGATAATAACACTACTTTAATTAAGTGTGAAGGCATTTAGGAAGTCCAGCCTCAAATTTGCAGTATTTGAATTACTGACTAGTTTAATTGTCCCTCCTACACAATCGATCTTTGATAATGGAACGCTCATTGCGGAACACTCATCTCCGGTGGGTGATGAGAAACTTGCATCCGGTTACCTCCGTTACTATCCTTCCCTAATCGATACGGTTGAAGCACGAGCATTACCTTACTGTTTGTATAATTTCCGGTTATGACTTTATGACCTTGATCCAGTGCTTGTCTAATATGTATATAGATACATGTTTGTTGACTTTTGCGTAAAAGTTCAGCCGATTTTATCCCATTTTTCTCCTGGTTCCCTTCCCTCCACCAACCTTCGTACAAAGAATGCCTACGCAAAATTGCACAAATTAGAATAATTTGAAACATTGAACCTAAGATCCGAAATAGGGCCGAAGTCGATGTACTTGCAGTGAAGGCCATTTGAGATGTTTAATATTTGGGAGACTTACTGTAATCTATTTTCCAGTCAAAAAACCGAATTTATTTAATAAAATGAAATTGTTCCAATTTTTAATATATTAAATGTTCACTTTGACACAACGACGCAGAAATTTATTTAATACAAGAAGGATTTTCCTAAACAGAGAAAAGCAGGAGGAGACTTCAGTGCTCATTTCTCTGACACGACTTTTAGATCAGAGTCGGAATTTTTAACGAGGCAGAAGATGTTATTTGCATCTGTTAATATCTCTGCCCTTTAAAGAGCAGCCTCAATTTTCTCATCTTCTTACTTTGGTAAACATACACTACAACTGACCACAAGTCGAAATATTTGAGATTTATTTTCCTAATAAGTCACAAATAGAATCTGTAATTAGTTAAAAGACCAATTTTTGCACTTGCCAAGATCTGCCTCCAACCGATTTAGCTTCATAATTTCAAATTTGCAATGACCTACCTGAGTGAAATCTCGGGCCGTTTGATGCCGAAGCTCTGCGAAAGCGCGTCGGAGAGACACCACTTCACGCCAAAGGGCAAGGAGACGGTTGTGTTCAGCCGAGAAGTACTCATTGAATGCATTTTCCTCTGCCTGCCACTCCGCTTCGCGTTTTTCCAGCGTCTGAGTTGCACCTCGCCAGGCCTGGGTCAGCTGTGCTACATCCCGACTCAAACCCTGGAGAGAAAGTTAGAAAGCGTTGCCAACATAAGATTTATCAGAAAAAGGATAAACAGATAAAAAGAGACATGCAAGAACCTGATTGGCTGAAGCGGCCTCTTCAATTTGATCCTGAAGAATCTCATTTGATCGGGAGAGATCTGCTGATCTAAAAGAGTATTCTAATCTGAAAACGAAATAATCCTTACTTTGCACGTTCCGCCTCAAGTGCACCCGTTAAATTCTCCAACTCAGCGATTAAACTCTCCTCTCGCGCTTTGGCCATGTTCTCCCGAGCATCCAGCCGACTCTCCTGCTCCAATTCCTTTGATTGCAACTGAAAGAGTTAACAAAAACTTGATCACTACAATCAATTAAGAGTTATTAATGGCACAACTTTCCCTGCTAACACACTTTCTTTGCATTCTTTTGGAGTTCCAACTTCAAATCCGCAATCTCCATTTCTAGGTCAGTGTTCTTTCTTTTTGATTGCGTAAGCTAAAGTTTAAAAAAGAAGTTACTTGGGGAGGGAAGGCTCAGTGAAAAGGAGAGAAGGTGATGGGATTTATTAGACAGCCTGTGAATCAGCAGTAGCAAGTTACTGGCCGCTGGTTGGTAACGCCCAGCGCCGGTGGCGGTGAGCAGGCGATGTGTAATGATTTTCTGCGCCCACCAGGACCATACCTCAGCAGAGGTTGATTTTTTATCATTGTTAATCGCATCCAGTGGAAAAAGTGGGTGTTGAAGAGTGAATTATGATTGACGTTAGGTGCATTCTCATTGGCTCACCCAAAATCATTTGCCTATTAATTACATGAAATGATTCGTTATTAATGAGGTGGCATCAGACATTGTGATGGGTTTACAAACCTTAAATAAAAGTGGAACAAAAGAGACCGCAATTTGACTTGACAAATTATTTTAAATATTGAAAATTTTCTATTTTTCTGTTCGCTTTATCATCTCATAAGTGCTGGAGATTTTTATGAATTTCGGACGACATAAAAATATCAGTTTCCTCTTACTTTTCAGTAGTTTATCTCTTAATAATTTCGGCTTAAATAAAACAGCTTAGGAGACATGCGGCCACACGAACCGCCTGAATTTGAAATGAAAACTGCCGACTTGGATTAATGCTAATAGAAATAAAAATAGTGAATTATCATCTAAAATCAAGGATCCAACGCAGTGCATTTGTGCAGTGGTCAACATGCACATTTGCTAAATCTGCGGTATCCAGACTGATGTTCGTCGATGAATATCAAATGTTGTAGCCAGCAGCAGAGATTATTCCCTCTCTGATGATTCAATCCCTACCCTTCCTATTCTGATTTGGGAAGCGTGGCATTTCTCTATTAATCTGCAAACTGGTAATACCAATAAAAATATCCGATCTTATGAACATGACCAACGACCCCAATAACTTAAAATATGTCAGACCTCTGCCCTGATCTAAAGATGTATTTCTGATTGTTCACTTATCTTCGAGGTACAAATCTACGCCAACGAAATAACTGGTCAGAAAGCTTGATGTTACCCCCTCCTCTTTACTCTAACTCCAGATCTCGTAGACCTCATGTTAGACTTTTTCGAGAAACTGTCCACATCCCTGCAACAACCTCAAGCTACCCACACGCGAGTGTGTCAAAAAGTCAGATAAGAAATAGGTAACTGGTTATTGCTGAGCTTCCCAGAAAATCACGCTAAAATTTAATAAACCACAACCTCAAATAAAAACATGATATTTCCGTAGAAGCGCTTGCCAATCACAAGACCCGAGCCAAGCGCAAGAGAAGGCACAACTACTTGAGATAACGAATTGTCCAGAATTCCTGTACAAATATGCCATTTTCACAGATGTATATCATTGTTAATTTGTACTAGTGCAGTGAAACGCTTTATTTTCCTTATGCAGTATTGATTTCTATGAATTTTCACAAAAGGGGATGATTTACCTGAGCCTGAAGAGTTTGGATGAGTTTTTGGTGTCGTTGATTACTTTCCTGGAGGGAGGTTACGCGACGCTTGTTGTCCGAGAGTTCAGCTTCGAGCATTTGAATGCGAGTTCTGGTTGGTGAAGTCATTGGGGTCAAACTTATTGGTCCTGCTGCAGGCGAAATCTCTGAATGAACACCTCCTGCACCTGTTCCCGCCTGGCTAAGCTCTGTAGCAGTAGCTTCTCCCTTGATTTAAAGCAATTCAATTGTCAAAAACAGTTTGCGAAAATTCTTTGCACATAATCTTTCAACATAGAAAAGAATAGGATTTCCTCTCTCCACCTTCAGGAGAGAGATTACGTAAAATCCAATTAAAAGATCAGGACCGATTTATTTTTTCACCACCATCAGACGAGGTGTACGAGTTTATTTATCAGAGAAAGAACAACCAAGAACCATACTCTAATGAAACTCTGTCGTTCAGGAAGAAAAGATTGGTGAACTTAAGCAACTCTTAGATATTAGGAAAACTCTGAATCTTCGAAATCTCCTAATTTTATTTTTTATGTGTTTTTCCTAACAAAAAGGAAAATAAGGAATAAAGAGTCAAACTGTACCTCATTTTGGTCCGTCAGTTTGAAAATTTCGGTTAAAGATATATTCTTCAATTTAATTTGTAGGTCTTACAACCATTCATTAATTTGAACATTATTTAATCAGCCATGTAATACTAAAGGAGTAAGACCAGATTAGGCCACATATCCTCTCCCAAATTTTGCGATCTTTCTAATGCTAACGGGATTCAGAAGCCTTTCCCGAGTGAGAAGAGCTTAGTGAGACCGCAGGTATATTCGACAACTAGAAGTGAAAGAGAGGTGAAAGGAGGATGGAATAGAAAGAGGAATTGGGGAGAAAAGGAAAGCACCAGTACTGAGCGGTTGTATGTATGAGTGTTTGACCGATTTCCTGCGTCGGATTCATTGATGAGGAACCGGTGACAGAGCTATGAATCGGTAGGTGCGTAATACACAGAGAAACTGATGAGGTCAAGAGTCAAGATACACAATATCATTATTACTTGGGAATTTTTCATAAGAAAAAAGGTGATTTATTTTTTATTCAGTTAATTTTATAAACAATTATTGTTTTGTGCCTTTTGCATCATTTCTTTGTTAATTGTCTGAGAATTAAAAGTTGCTAAGGGTAATTTTCGCTGTATCGCTGAATTTCCTTTATTTTTATTGCCAATGACAATATAACCTCGATAATTTATAAATAAAAATGAGTACCGTTACTCGGCGATTTCTGTAAGTTTTGTCCCTTATGCACAGAGGACACAAACATACTGAAAAAACTATTCCACATCATTTTTTAGAAAATCCACGTTATCTTGAAGGCCAAGGTCATATTTATGTCTACTAAGGATCGGTTCGCGCTTCCAATGTGTCAAATCAGACATGCTCCCAATTAACTTGAAGTCAGTTGTCATTACTTGCAACAGATTCAAGTCATCCATAGTTACATTATGCAGTGGTGAGAGGTAAAACATTTTTTTGTTTCAAATGGCTGTTGATGAGAGGGAAGAAAAGAGGCCTATCAGGAGCTGCCAAGAGGGCGGTGAAGGCAGAGCAAAATTGAGAAATGAAGAGAGTAGGGAGAATGCCGAGCAACACATTCAGGAAACGCGTCGCCATCCTATTTCCATAACGAGGAGCCACGCCTATCAACTCGCTTTAAGCAACTGCACCTGCATCTCGCCTCTCGGCCCAATTTGGCCCACACCCGGAAACTGCTGCAGCGGCAACAACAGCAGCAGCCACTTTCCTGGCTGCTACATGTTACGAGACTATTCACATGTCTTCATTCTCTCAACCCATATTCCAACTAGATTTGCCCTCTTCTCGTTCTTACTGCTTCTAAATGAGTATCTTCTTGCCAAGGCAGTGTTGGAAAAATAAACCAAATGCATTTCTTTTTGTCCATGATATATGAGGTGTTTAGAATAATTTTAACGAATCTAGAATACGACTAATATAGTTGCTTATAGGTAAAAAAAATGTAAACATGCGTAATTATTCAAAATTTCTTTATTTTAAATAATTTAGAAATCAATTCAGGAACAATTGGGATATTTAGCAACCAAATGTTTGCACGATGTGACCTATCCAAGCAGAAGCCGTAAGATGAAATAATTTTTCAAAGAAGATAAATTAATCACATCTTAAATTTTGGCTACACATCTTCAGCTCTCCATAAACTCTTGCCGTTCCAGATGTACCTCGTCTAACGATATAGATCGCGTTTCTGAAATAGGTGCTATTCAAATAATTGTTCCTTTTATTTTTCTCAGGTTGAGAATAGTCACATTCCTTTCATTTCACTTACATTTAAAACTATATATCCCCTAGTGCGATTTGTATGAATAAATAATATACTGATAAGTGTAAATAAAGCAATTTGATTAAGGAAATATTTTTCTTCAAGAGTATCAAGGGCAATAAATTGGTTTGAAATAGATCAAAACTCTCCTATTTCTTAAATCGTCCCACAAATATACATTTTTCTCGGTAGTTCACAATAACGGGGGGTCAATCAAAGCACTTTAACTCCTATTTCAAACTTTAAAAAAGTAGAATCTTAAATTTGCCTTTGAAATAAAGTCCATAATTTAATCGATCTGGAATTCAATACATAGCACTATAACAAAACCTTGCATGAGATAAACTTTTGATTAATTCAAAGTACGGTAGTATCTCAAAACTTAAGTAAACACAAGGCAAAGGTTCAGAGAGAGTTTATAAACTATTTCTGATAAACTATTTGAACTATTTAAAGCCAATCAAGTTTAGAGCATACCAGTTCAACCCGAAGCATTTCACGCTGTAGTCGCTGGGATTCTGCCAGAAGACTTACTGGCTCTGGTTGTTGTGGATGAGTGCCGGGAAGTGTGGTTATAACTCTCAGTTCCTGGCCCTCTTGTGTAATTGTTTCGTCCTCACTATCGGAACTTGGAGTGTGACGAGGTGTGCTACTATTGGTCCCATCGGATGACATTATTCACAATTAAGTTTTCTAAAATCCAAACTGTGAATCTATGATAATTTGAGTATCGATATGCTCAAAAATCGACATATGGCTTTTGGTTTAGTATTAAGTAAATTTAAATAAGATTGTACTCGTTCTTAACATTTCCGAAGAGAAAGTTACTAACCTCATATTTTCATAAATATGCGTGTGTATTATATAGCGTCTATTAAATCATATCGATTAGTTAAAACATAGCTCAATTACAAAAAATTACCTAATATCAACTAAATTAAAATAAATTCATAGGTTTTAAAATTATTTCGTCAATTTATATCATGACGTGTTTCAAAAGTGGAACTTAAATGTATTTAGAATGTCACCTCACTTACACTGGTACAGCAGTTTTGTCCTTAAATTTCAGTTATCAGTAATATGTAAATTTCATAAAGCCCTGAAAATGAAAAATACGTTTGAAGATAGTTTTCTTGAATTCGTAAGAATTGAAGAAACATTATTAAAAGGCCTATCATTTTGCAGAAACCAACTTTTCGATGCCAATATCTAAGATAAAATAAAAACAGATAAGAGAAACAGAATAGCGTTAAATTAAAATGGATTTAATTTTGAACAAAAATAAAATGCTTTTCCATTGAAATTTCGGCGAAATTCTCAAAATTGAAGTATATTTTAATTAGAGGATGAAGTTTTTAAAATTGTGTTTGATATTTGCCCTTAAGTTTTCATATACGTAGATTATTATTGCCAGCATGGATTTCATGGCATAGATTTAAACTATCTCAGAAGTTGTTATATGAATCAATTTTCATCTTCCTTCACATTTATAACTTTATTAATCTTTTTTGCGTTTCTTTTGCTCATTTTTTGTTCGTTATGCAATTGAACTCCCATTTACTAGAAAAGGGCAGTCGAGTTTGCAGCTAATATGAAGATACGTAGTATTTCACATAGTTTTACGTCAGTCGCGTTCTCATACGACATAAAAATTCCTATTATTTTCAGAAAGTGCATCACTTTTTCATAACGTAACAAACTAGAAGTCTCAGTATTAATCTTGCCGAATAAACCAGTCCAGAAAACTCAGAAATACTGCAACTAGCTGCCATGAATAAGCTCATTTAATAACAGAATTTAAACACTGATCGATCCCATTTGTTCTAAAATTGATTCTACAATCCTAATTTTGTTAAATCAAATAGGAGTACCTTGAAGTATTTAAGAAAATGAAAGTTTTTGACAGGGGCCACAGCGAGCGAATAGATAGAATAATTCAAGTGGCTAGATTAGTACGAAGTTGCCCAGAAAACCACCCCACTTTATTGATAAGTAAATCAGGTTTACATATAAATCATTTCTTCGTTAAACGTCAATCACGTCTAATCATCAATGCTCTTGGGTTACGATTGCCATATGTTTAGATGTTTAGGTGCAAAGGTTCACTTGCAAGGCTGGACTGCCTATAGCTGACGTAGTCGAGCTTTTATCATCAGTCAATCATTTCCACCCGACAGTTGTTAATTGACATCTGCCGCCTAAAGCAGAAGCAACCTTTAAAAACCTAATTTTGAAAAAATTGATGCAGTGATCATGAATATAGTATTCTTCTAATTATTGAATCTGTTATGACATTGCATAAATTTATACATATTTTTTATTATAAAATGTACAAATAAACAGTATAACTGTTTATTATATTAGAAAATTAGTAACCATAATGTATTCACCATTTCACACGATTTTTCAATTTTAAAAGTATTTGTTACGGTTTAAGTGATCATGAAATTGATTTATCAAATATGGTGATGTAATCTCTTCTAACACTGCTAAGACTTTTCTATTTCATTTACCACAAATATTGAGATTATATATTGTAATTAAATGAAAAATATTACTGGTTATCCTCCAACTATTGATTAAGTAAAGTCAATGAAAAATAGGTCAATACTGTTTTAATGGATTGTTTGTCTTGCACGTAGAAATAACATCCAATCATAATTATAGAATTGGGGTAAGTTGTGACGCTCTCTCCGTTTTCCGAATAGTAACGTGGATGTCCAACCTGGTCTCTTCGTCTGTTCCAAAAACTTTCTACCATTGCTATTTTTGATAGACTTTTCTATTAATCCACAGATGTAGTATTTGTTTTCATTATAGAAAACTTAACTTCGTACAAGTTTTATCTGACAAATGCGTTTTTTTATCTGCAGAAAATTATGTCAACCAAAGGTAATGGATTTGCTGCAATGGGACAATCTCTTCTTTCTATGGGGGAGAATGTCATCTCTGGAAATCCAATCCCTTCCAAACCCAAAAAGAAGAATCACAAAAAGAAGAACAACAAATCGAAAGAATCGCTTGAGGCTAATCATCATCAAGTAGTGTTAGAATCTGATGTTCATGTAGATGATAATTTTGGTGATTGGCAATCTCAGTCCAAACCAAAAAAGTCCAAAGCGAAAATGAACGGAGAATCCTTAAATGGGTCTTTGGCTCCCGCACCTATAAATGATGCAACATCAATCCCAGTTCCTCCCTCTGCTCCCAAAAGGGCGAAGAAATTAAACAATGGTTGTGAGTTTACTCATTCGTTAGTGTCGGTTTATTGTTAATGCTTGTTGACCTATTTCGTTTATTTCCAGCCGAACAATCAGAAAAAAACGAGTTGAAGAGTGCAATTCTAAATAAAACGGTTAATACGGAGAAAGTTGTACCTACTTCAACGCCTGTTCCCGTGCCACAACCACAAAAGCAGAGTGAGCTTGTGAAAGGAAGGGTTCCTGTTGCGGAAACTCTTGTCTCTTCTCATCTTGATACTGCTGTTTCATCTACAAAGCCGCAGACGAAACGACCCCAGAGAAATTCAGAGACTTCCGCTTCTCAAGACATGTCATCCTTGTTCGCTTATACACGACATTTGGAGCATTCGCTTGCAGTTGGCTGTGGCAGCGCCACCGTTGAAGCCGTCCGTTCCTCTCATCCAAATCTCACCTTTTCTTCCCCGGTGCCCGCTTCTCCGTCCCCCTCATCCCAAATCCCCGACATCTCTGACGTAAGGTTATTTTTATTCAGTATTCTTTTATTATTTTGCATTTACTCCACATCTTATTTTCCACCCCGTAGAACCCCACCAAATCTGAAATCGTCGACCTCAAAGCCTTATTGCTTGCTAAACAGAGCGAGGTTATTGTAAGTTCTCTTGTTCCTAAATACCTTCTTATTGTTGAGCGGTTGATTTCTATCTCCTTTTATCGTCTTTATAGTTTTACAAGAATATGTTGTCAAGGCAGAATCAACCAGCTATACAACCTTTTATTGAAGAAAAGAAACCGTGGGTTACTCACACTAATTATTCTTTTTATTTCTGTTGTTGATATTTATTGTGCGTCTGATTTGTTAGTATGACGGTGAAGAAGCCGAAAGAAGTTGCTTCGAAAGATGTCCAATGTGACCCCGCCGAGATACCACAGCAGCAAGTTCCATCTTCTGCGCCTCAGCCCTCAACACAAGCGACCATTGAAAAGAGTCTCCTTGATCAAATCCTCTTTCTTTCTAATGAGAGTACTCGCTTCAAACAGCGTTGCGATGTGAGCACTTATTTCAACAAATAACTATGCATTTTTTTCTATAATACCACTAGTTGAAAATGTTCGTCGTCCTGGTAAATCATTAGAAATGGTGCCATCCGCATCATGTCAGAGGTCGCACTGACATTAAATTAAGCCAATTAAGGTCAAAAGTGCAGTGTTAGAGCGCATATGTGCTTACCTGTTCATCATCACTTTGTGTCTGTTTGACGCCAGTGGCAAACATTGACACACGCAATATTTGTAATTGTGTGGAGTGCATGTTTCACACGTTTAAACCCATGCCAAAAACAGTATTTGTGCAAAGTCAACTTCGCTCTCCTTTGATGAGATCATCTGGTGCGATCACATTATTGTCTTTTACAGATAGCGAACAGAGACGTGGAGGAATTGAAAAAGGAATGTTCTAAGCTCGAAGCGGAGTGCAAGAAAATTAAAACCAAGACTGCTAAAGAAACTAAAGAGCTTGTCAAAAAAGAGTTTGATGCTTTTATCGAGAAACTTCAAGGTGAGATTTCCGAAAAAGACGCGCAAATAACCGACAAATCAGCTCAAATCGACGTGAGTATCACTTTTGCACTATACCTGTTTCAAATACATTCTGTCTAATTATTGTCCCCCACCTTTAGTCCCTCCAAGATCAACTGGAGCATTTCAAAGCAGGAGTCACTCTGCTTGAGCAATCTGAACGGGTTCGTATTTTGTTCGCTCGCTAAACAAATAACCCCTATTACCAGTCTTGTTTTTATCATGTTCTTTTTGTCACCAACGTTAGGCTTCAATGACCCGTTTAGTGGAGTTAGAGATGACGGTGAATAACTTGACCACTCAGAAGGAGACCGTATTGCTGGAGAAAGGTGATTTAACGAAGACAGTGGAGAAAGTCACCTCCGAGATGTCCTGGCTCAAACACACCTTGACCGAAAAAGAAGTACGTCATTATCTTCTACCTGCTTTCCCGCCTTGCCCCCTTTATTTAACCCCTACTGCTCTCTCCTCCTTTAGAGTGAATTAGCCCAAGCTAAGGGCGAGTGCTCAAATCTTCTGACTGAGCTAGATGCCACCAAGGTAAAGTTGGAGACAATTTCCCTTGCCCATCAGGAGGCCGAAAAAGAGATATCCACCAGTGGTGAAACAATTGAACGCCTGAAGGGTGAAATCACCTTACTGAAATCGGATCTCTCAGCTAAAGAAGAGGAGCTTTCTGTTGCTAGGGCCGAGGCCGCTGCCAGGCAGGAAGAATTGGATCAGGTCAAAGAGGATCTAGCTCACAAGGTGTTGGAGTTAACATCTGCTCAAAAGGAGCTGGAGAAGGTCGAGAAACAACATCAAGAGCAGGACGCTGTCCATGAAAATGACGCCCCTGCTGAGTGTAAGGATTGTTTTGTATTGACGGAGGCGAATACCGAATTAAAGGGAGCTTTGGAAAAGACGCGGGAAGAACTGCTTAGTCTTCAAAGTAGCCTGGAGGAAAGCGAAAAATAAACTCATCCTATTTCTTTCAAAATCTCCCCTTCCCCTTTCTATCTTCTTAAACTATTAATTGTTGACATGTAAATAGTATTATTAGTATATTAATCGATCCTCCTAACTTTCCATCTCCTCTCCCTCTTCTCCCAATTCTTTCCCCTTCTGCCATTTCTTTTTGAGAATCAAGACTTTGAATCAAGAAAGCAAATGTGGTTATGATTGAATGATGGTCTCCTTTGGTGCAGGTGTTGGAGAAGAGGATTTGGTTTGGCAGCACCACTTCGTATGATGAGTCATAGACATTCGGGGTGGACTGGAATTTTACACCGTGCGACATATGCCCGGTTTTGGTCTGTATGATCGGTGAAAGTTACATAAATAAGAGGGCAACTAGGGGCCACAATGAGATTGTTAATCCGTCATTCCACGCCACCTTTTATTTGATGAATCAATAAGTTTCTATGTTCATTAGTTTGATTCAATACTTCGCGTTTCATTTTCGCTGTGTTCTCCAATGCAATTAATATTATAGTTTGACATTTTAACGGTCAATAAACTCGTTCGAACTTTTAAGTTTGAGGTGATTCTCTGCCTTCCTTTGTGATCAAGTACGCGCGTATTATACAGCTAACATTATTACTTTTCGCAGGGCATAAACTCGGTGATTTTAGCGGATTCAGAGTCGAAGTGTCTTAAGCCTCGGACTGTCAGTTTTTAACTTATATGTAATGCTGGAAATCTCCGTTTGAAAGATTTGACTCTGGTTCCCAAGTGAAGTAAATAGATGTGAGAATAGATTGTTGAGACCTGCCATGCCACTTCAATAGATTAGCAGCCAGGCTAATGGCTTTTGTAACATTGTCGAGTCAGTTTAAGGGAAAGTAGCAGTAAAAACTCAAGAGTAGTTCATTTTAACAATATCACATTAACCATTTGCTTCGTATGCTCAAATAGGCATCCCTAGGCGCCGTTTGTCCAATGACTGAATGGGGACACTAAAACGCACAATATCTAGAGTTCCATCTAATAATTTTGTCGATCAAGTGGTTATAATAATAAGTGGGCAGCACGTTGAATTCTTAGTTCAGTATGAATGACAACGCGATGAAGCTCTTACTGTTAGTGTCCTCGCTCTGCTTTTCTTCTTAATGACCAATGAACTGGCAGCGTCCAGTTTGCAGCTGATGATGCTGACAATGGTAATGAAGTGCCGCACACACTATGCCAACGTGGCACTTGTCGATCCTACTTACCCGTCGCTCTCTCACTATTCTTGTAATTTATACAGCTAGCATGTCAAGGCGGGGTCTGAAATTGAGAAAAGTGGAGCAATTTTGAGACGCCTTTTTTATTACAACACGACATGAAATAGATGCAATAATTGTAATTCCCAGATCCATTTAGAAAAGCATTTTTTGGAGATTATCTTTGGTGGAGGTATAGAATCATGGAGGCACCTTGGAGCCGCTCCCCTTTATTAACCAAAATTAACTATTGTGGTTGGCTATTGGATTAGCACTGGTGAACATCACATCCGTAACCTCCGATTTGAAAGGCGAATTTGATAACCCTTCTATCACCAGCAGATATAGTGGGCTTTACAATTTAAATTCTGTGATTGGTTCTTGAAAAACTCACAATTAATAGTTTGATGCTAGTTGGCAAGACCTCTCTATCTAACCGTGAGTAGTTCTTCTTGGTAAATTGCAGTGATTTACTTTGTCCTATTGATTAATTCTAGATCCTAGATTTAGATCAGGAAGTGGATAGCTATCAGATTTCGGCAATAAATGCCAACGAGTATTGATTTTTCTCCTATTTTGAAGATTTAATTGGAAATTTCAGTTAGCGCAATATTTTCCGCTTAATTTGAGGGAGGAGGGGTGGTGGGTGAGATGTGCTATATCACCCTAATGGCCTTTTGCTCCCTTTAACATTATATCTCTACTTTTCAAGGTACTAACAGCAGTTAGGCAATGTGAATTTACATTTCTTGGGGTATTCACAATTTATTCATCGGGTCAATTGCCTATTAAATACCGTCCTGTTATATATTATCAGAAGTAGAAAGTTCTCGTAAGAGATATCTGAGGCAGTTGAATTCGTTGAAGACCTTCGAGTTTGAATATGAACAAAAGGTAGTTCTCCAGAATTAACTAGCAATATTTGATGCTATTTCGTTCTCAGTAGGTGCGGACCAAATAGATTCTTATTCATTGGGATGCAATAATTGTAATTGCACATGAGACCGAAATGAAAGGACATGGTGATGCATGGAGGGGCAACGCGACAACAAGCACTTCTGCGCCATCTTGTCAAGACTTCACACCTTACAAAATCGCCATGACGCCCCTGCTGCTCTTTTGTTTACGTTCACTCACGAAAATACAAACAGCACAAAAATACCCTATTAAAAATAGAATCATTAATTGGACTAAATTGAATGAATACAGCATAAATGCAGCCAATGCGGTTTAGGGAAAGAGAATATCGCCTTAAATTACTAAGGCAATGGAATCTACGAGCAAGGCTTCACGAAAAAGATGAGACACAGGCCAAAGTGGTACTGAATTTCCCCTTACCAAAAGTGGGTGCCTCTAGATCTGCACACACAGAGTTGTTTAAGGCAACTTCAGGCTGATGCCAAACAGATGTTTAGCGACAAATAAGGCGAAATTCTTGCGTTACTGAGCTTCAACACCATGTGAAAGTGCACGTAAAAGAGAAATTAAATGTGTGACATCTCGGTGTCAACGGCCCCTTGCAAGTGTAAGTGGGGCGTGAAGGCACATCGGTCTAAAGATGCATGCAAGGTGATAGACTTCTTTATCCAGCAGATGTGAAGGAAAATGGTTGTAAGATCAATTTGAAGCTTATTATTTAAATGAAGCTGAGCTCATCTGCTTCCCTGACCCTCACTTCCAGTGCCTAAATGCTCCCCTTCTCAAAGAGAGCATATCCTTCCTTAGTGTAATTTCTCTTCAAATATGTTTGTATATTTTCCAATGGTAAAAGTTTTAAACCTTCCCTCGTCATGGGAAATAAATAAGTTGCATTAAATTTAGGTGTTACATGAATCACCCTTATATTGACTTATTAGTTGACGCGTTACATTTAAATACCTCGAGTCAGGGCGTCGCTGAACGAGGTCATTAGAGGCAATAAATTCGCTATTCAGCTGCGTATAGCAGGAGAGATTGCTGTGATCAGGATTTTGTCTGCTAAAGATGGGACTCAGCACAAAGACTAAAAATTACTATTCATTGTGGAGATTTTCGGTCACTAGGGAGTGTCCGAAAATGAAATAAAGACTAAGAGATGAAGAACACTTGCATGCGGTGTTTCGAGTACAAGTTAAGCACTGATCAGATTCAATGAATATGTGAGCTTTCTTGGGTAATTTACCTAATTAATAAGAAAAACAGCTTCTGTCTGCCTTCTTGTCCATGTGCAGCTAACAATGTAGCCACATATAATGAAAGAAACCGGATACTCATTATTTCATAGAGGAGGAAAGAAATGTATTCTGCAGTTTCTCTGGGAAGTCCTTTGACAAGTGGCAACCTGAGTGTATGTGGTTAACAAATTTGCATTTCATGACATCGCGATAGATCATTTTTTATCGTCTGATGGGTGTAAATGGGTTTCGACCGCGTGCAATTCGATGCATAACATTGAAAAATTCCATGTTGACTACCGACAAATCAGATCCAATATTACGCTTCTGCAAATAAAGGATAATTGAAAGTGTTAGGGCCCGTTGTCGGCGTAGCTATCCACTTGGACGTCAGTAAAGTCCGAGGCAACAGTTTTGCTACTTATCGATGCACATCCAGTAGACGGAGGTTGCAAAATACAAGTTAAAATGTATAATTTAAAAATAGACATTTATCATAGACTGACTAACCATTAATTCAAACACCAAAATAATGTTGCAAATTCAAAAATGATTCTTTACGGATGGTCATCAATATGGAGATCATGTCAGTAGAAAGAAACTCGGAATTTAATGTAGGAAAGCTTTTTCTCACACTCTCCTTAAGAAACCCAAATTCCATTACGCTTTATATCAGCCAGACTTAACCCTTCAAATACTGTCCTCTTTCCTTTGTTGAGAAATTTGTTATCTCTCTTGTTGACCTAGGAGATTACAATTCAAGGTGACATCATTTACAACTTCCAACTTATCGATTGCGATCCCTTATTTTCTCATTAAAACTCCTCCTCGCCTACTTGGTAGATCACAATGGTAAGTACGTTTGGAGGCGAGGATGCTCCCTGCCTACGAGAGCCATTAAATACTTGGATGAGGGTGACGACGACTATTAGAGACGTCATTCCTAAAATAGAGTACTCAAATTGTACCTCCGAAATGGAGAAGCACATAAATGATCATGTCACTAAATTGGACGGAGTTCTGTTACTTAATTGCATGCTACATCGCCCTAAATAATTCATATGAATCCACAACCGCTAATTTGCGTACTTTTAATCCACACCAAAATTAAATTCTTTCTCACTGCGGACTGAATAAATTTACTTCGAACTCTGTCCTCGTTGATTGAAGGCCGTAAATTAATCACTCTTTTGAAGTCGCGTAAATAGCATGGTGCGCAGATTGAAAAGAGCATTTCCTATCTAATCCGGCAAATATTAGCACTCCTATTCAGTCAAATAAAACAAAGGTTTGAATGGAGTCATAGTTCTATTTTGATCCTTTGAAACTGTTCTGTACTCTTTAGCAAGGTATTATTCCTCTACTGAGAGCAGTCATTCTTCGAAACACACCTTTGCACAAACATGATCCATGGACGACTTGTCAAGGAAATTCCGTAGCCAATTTTCAACATAGAAACCATCTGTTTCAGCCATCAATCAAACTGCTTTTTCTCAAATTATTCTTTCAAATCCACTCAAGGAACTCATTTTAGCACTTACTCCAAAGGAAATTCTGCAATTCGCGTTGTTCAATTGGATACTCATCTTCTAATCCGGTGATTTGGTGTGATCCGGCAAACACACAAACAAATTTCGTTCTGATTTTATTTATGTTTAACAAGAGCCTGCGCCGCCTGTGATGTTCGTTAAAGCATGAAGAATCACTCAAACTGGAGCAGTAGCACCGAACTTCAAGTTCACAAACTCATCTCTACAGCAGGCTGATAGGAGATGAGGGGACCTCCTGAACACGACAATAGCTTCTTTCATAAGTTTGAACTCGTATTGTCGTTTGTAATGCAGTAATTAATTAAAAAATAATGAAATAATTGCCATTTGGCAACTTTCTCGTTATATTAACCTTGGCACACAAACTGAAATTTCAATCTAGAAAAATATTTAAATAATCCGAACGGTAAAGCGAGAATTCAGAAAGATTGAATGAGGAGAGTTCTTTTAGAAGTGTACATTAGAATCAGAGCATCAGAGTATTACCTAAAGTGGATTCCGGGGACAATAATTCATCACTTTTCTCATGACGGATTTGCTGCTCAGTGTTCAAATTCCATGGTTTTGATCTCTTGATTCTCGAACGAGCTTCTATCTCCGATATTCAGAGCGGATGCTTATGCCATACCGAATCTTTTGCCTCTTTTGCACCGGTAGGTAAGACCGGAAATTGTGTCTGTAGCATAGCAAACTTTACTTTGCCTTGTTTTATACTCGTCGGTACATGCACATTTTATGTAATTTTACCACTTTTAATTTGCACTTCTGGCAAAATATCCAAGTGCAATTTATGGTAAATTAACATCTACCTCAAATTTAATTTTATGGGGACAATTACAAGGAGAAGCCTGCTAATTCGGAGACGTCACTCCCCTTCGCAAATAAAACCCGAAGGGCTTTTAAGGCTAACAGAGTCAGCAAGATCTTTCAATATGTTTATGACCGCATAAATGCATATACAGGACATGAGGTGTACTTGCTGCGATTGCCAGTTGTATAAATTCAGTTCACATCAGATCACCCTCATAGAATAAATATTTTCATTTTACAAAACTCAACGAAATTTAGTGGCTTATGGGCTTGTGCGAATAGTTTTTGTCGTGGGAAGATGTAGATTTGATGCCCTTTTTGCAGTCAAACCGAGAGATTTTCGATATAAATCAACTTATTTGTAGCCAAAAAACACAAATAACTTCCAAGCCTATTTCAGGAAGCATTTCCAAGTATTCATCTTGGATAAAGAACTTTACTGACGCGAAGCCCCCTATAAGCCAGACTTAATCAATGCGGTGGGCCTTTCTGCTCACAGAAGGTAAGAAGATAGGAGAACCTAGAAACGTCTAGAAGTTACTTTGAAGAAGGACACATCGATTTTAGTTTCATTCATTAGTGCGGCGGTGGATTTATCTTCCAGTTTTTGGAAGTTTTCTTAGCTCATTGTGTTTCATAAGGAAAAATGACAATGACAGGTTCCGAGACTTATCGAGGCGCTCCCAATTAAAGACTAGAGAAATCAGGTGAATTGAAAGTGTTTTCATAATCAGAGCGACTCCAGCAGGATACTCGATCCACAACGTTCCAGATTTTCACAATTTATTAGAGATTAAAGAATATGAGGAGATTCAAATTTATTAAGCTTATTCGTTGGGGACCGAAAAAATGAATGTACATCTCTATAACGATAGCACCTCTTTTATCAATAAAATTGCTAAAGATAGCGTATGTCAACTAACGGTTAGCCGTTCAGAATGACAAGAAGGTGGCTAACCTTAATAGCAGCAACATCCTACTTAAATGACATAAGTGTGCACAATTGAACCCATACAGATGCCAATTGTCACATGGGAACGGACAATTGGACATGATTGACGTCACAGGATTAAACTTGTTATTTCTATCGCCAAATGGGATAGACATTGCTGGCCACCACCAAACTGTGAGAACGACAGGAGTGGGATGCGGCCTCAGTCATAACGAGGTGCATCAGAACAATCGGAACGTCATTTTTTTTAATAACCTAAAATAGGCATCAAGAAACTGAAATTTTAGAGTCGATGAAGTTCGTGATATTAATATAAGTGTACCACCCCAATGGTGTTTTCATTTAAACAAACATTTGCAAAAAATTGCATTTATCTATAATTCTCGGAAAAAAGAAATATAATTTGTTAGGTTATCATCTCCAAAGACACCCTAATCAACTTAACATGTCTTTACGGATAATTTTGCTCTCTTATTAAAACTCGGCAACTCAAAAAACCGCATCTTTAGAGAACTAAGTGGACTTCTCTTAGTACTCTAATGGCGAGGCTTTTGTGTTGAATTCAGATGAATTCACCAATTAAACTTTTCATCTTTCATGCTCCTGCCTAGGTTTAGTTTTCTGGCAGTACCCAAAAAGGACTTGGGTCAACTGCTATCGCACACTTTTATAAAATTTTTCACTTTCTCTCCCGTTATTTGGTGTCTAACTATTGCTCATTTTAAGATTCAATAGAAAATGTGAAGGTTGATGAAAGTAAACACTCCAAATCCGGCACGTGCACAAATAAATGAGAGATTTCATTCATTTAAAATTGTCACGCCACCTCAATGCAGCGCTGTGGTGAAACGCGGTTGGTTTTTGCTGGTTAGTTGAGCACAGGAGTTTAACCTCAGCATTAGCATTGTTTGCATATTCTTGCTGAGAAAAGAAGCATCAAATGATGACCTTGTGTCCACCAACTAGTTCATGGATTTAATTTCATTGAGTCTCTGTCCTACTGATTGCAGAAATTATTACTTAGAAAACAATTAATTGAGAAGAAAAATTAATAATTCTTCAGTTAATTTAGCAAAGCAACATTGATTCTCATTCATATAAATGAGTTTTTAATTGCATGAAAGCAACTGTAGTCTGTTCAACTAGGTTACGTAGAGAGAAAAGGGGTGTAGTGGATATCACACAAATAAGACCTTGGCTAAGCCTTAGTAATTCTCTTGGAAGCCCAACAGGCTGTAGACAAATGCAGCTTGCCTCTGAAAGGGTCCACTAGTAAAAATTTGCTCGTCAGATCTGCTGGCAAGAAAACAGGAAGTGTTGCGTGGAGAGAGTTTACTGTAAAATGCTTAGTAAGTGTGAATACAATTATTGCTACGCTGCACGAACGTTGATCGCTGGTTGTCTGAGATGCCCCTGCAGAATGTTTTCAGAATGTTCTAGTGTGCACGAGATTCCTTGATCAGTCTAGGCAGCGTTGTGCACTCGAAAGAGGAGGGCATCGAAAGGAAAATGTGTGTAAAGTAGATTGAAACGACAAGTCGCAAATGTCATTTTCAGTGTTGATTTCGGATTCAGGGCGAGTCTCTTCAAAAGATCGTTTAATAAAGCAGTAGGAACATCAGTACATGTTCTTCGAAATGAGAAGAGAGGACTTAATTATCTCAAATTCCATGCACGGAATCCTCCTTTTAACTGTTTTCCAAAACTATTTCCACTCTTCTTTTCAGATTAGTATACAGTATTCTATACTTATAAAAAACTTCCAAAACTCCCTTAGGAAGGCGTTTTCCAAAGCTAATTTTGGGCAGAAAGTGGTATCGTTGAGTCTCCCTGATAAGAGGATCGATTTCTACTCCCCTCTACATTAGCGAGACTTAATCGGCGAAGTTGGTAATTCCACTCACTGCGAATCTGTCGACGGGAATCGAATCCGTGATCTTTGACATGATAGAAGTACACGTTGCCCAATGAGCAAATGATGCTCATACTATGGTTATTACCGGACGAACATATATGTGGGTAAGTCATGGTATCAAAATTGTATTTCTTCTTTTGATTTTCTATTTGGATAATAATTCTTAATGGTTACTTCACAGCTTCAAGTTCAAAAATTCAACTTTTAAGAATTGTTACTCGGATTACGGAGCAAACTCTTGCCTGAAAGATGCACTGCTTATTGGTCACTTGATCAATTTTGATGGTCTATCTTATCAGTTCACTTGTCACCCGAGAAAGCAAGGTGATGCAAGCTCGCATTTGTTGACATAACCTTAGATACTAACAGTCAGGTGGGACAGGTGAACAAGACTAACAAAAAAGATCTCGACAATAGCGTCCATAGGCCGTCCAAGTGTGCGCGTTTGTATCATACTTAGATTTATGGATTCATGCACAATAACCGGTCATCATGTGAGGACATCAATGACCGGATATGACTGGTGTCAAAAGAAGAATCTATTTATCAGTAAATTTGGGTGGCTTTATGGGCCATCTACGTACTAATCAGGCAACAGTAGTGACTAGACTTATTCCTTCTCTGCGATTTGTCTATTAACTGAGATTGGTGAAGAGGATATCCACTGCGAGTGATCTTTCTTCTCCCTTCTAGTCCCATAAATCAAAGTGGTCTTTATGGATGGTGATGTCAGGAGGTAAGAACCAACTCTCATTAAGGTAATTAATTAATCTTTTCGCAAGCTAGTGAATTATCTCTCACTCTTTTGGACACCAAATCTCATTTCAATTTTGAATGTTTCCAAATATTTAATATTTAGAATGATTGCTTATTGGAAATCGGGAATTTCCAATGACAAGCGATTAAAGAGACGAAGTTTATATAAAAGAAAATTTTCTATCGAACAGTTCACCAAAATTCCACTTTCTTTTGAATTTAAACGAATATGTTTTCAGAAAGCGCTATAAAGAAGTTGCATATGAATGCAAGATAACTTTCAAAAATCCTGCATATGTTGACCAATTTTCTCTTCATAGCTTTTGCAATAATGAACAAAGTAATTCATAACTTCATTTCGGATTGCATGGTGAATGCTTGTTTACTCCTACGACCCCAAAGGACCTTCACGGTAAGTTTTTGGTTATTTTATTTCATGTCCCAACCCTAAAGCTCTGACACTTGGAACCAGACAGAAAATACCGTCTATGCACCATCTCCCTGTTTCAATCTTCATTTCCTTTTCTCTCTGTCTTCCATTCCTGCTGACAGAATAAGCCTATATTTGGTCGACTACAAAACACTGATCTCCTGATTCAGGTGAAGTAGTTACATACTTTGAGTGAACTCTATTGAGATATGTTAAAACATATTGACCCGTTTCATCTACCTGCTCTCGGGATTAAAAAAGTATACACTGATTGACATGTCCGAGCACTCAAGTTAGTCGACTGTTCAACAAGCTCTACTGATAAATTCAACTTGGAAATCTGTTCCTTGCATTGTCGAACATGAGCCACAACTGAAAGGTGTGTGAAAAACCCACTAAATACACGTGGACCCTCGTTGAGATCTAATTTATGCAAATGACGAACCATAAACCCAAAGATGATCTGTCAACGGGTAGACTCCTTTGTCTAATAGATAGATGCTGCAAAATAAAAAGAAAACCGCGGATGTAAAACAATATGAACTCTTGTCATCCAGATGTTCCACATGAGGAAGATGAACACAAGATGAGGCTAGCGTGATCATACTGTCAACTTATTTCTTTCAGAAGATTGGATTTTATTACCTTTCGCTCCTCATACTGTTTAAATAGCCCTTTGAATTGCCGTAATAAAAACGAAGGTAAGAACTTTTTGTACACAGCTAAAAATTTGCAGTTTTGTCAAAGTGTTTCATTGGGGCATAAGATTAGCTAACTTCCATTTACAAAAACTGGATATTTCATTCGGTAAGAAAGTTTTGACGAATTGTGAATAACGTGTTGCTGGTTGACTTCGTACCCTTTTTGATCGAATTTCTGGTGTCGTGCGCGCCAGGTCAACAACTAATCGGTGAGGAAACTTATTTCTTCAGTCTCCATCAACTTCAAATCTTCACCAAAATAATGAATGTGTCAAGGTGGAAATGTGAGAATTTGTAACTTAAGTTCGTTTTTCGCTTAATCGACTTGTGCGTCCCGTTACTCTCTTCTTGATCTGGGAAAGTGAGATATCGGGCTTATGTGATCTTAAAATGCGAAATGTTTATTTTGCGTTAGCTGTAAACTTTTGCTTAAATAAATTATCTACACGCACGTTTTAACTTAAACTAAGTGAAGATCTGAGAGGCGAAGGAACCTTGTTCCCTTTTCAGGAGAGAAATTTTCAAATATCCTCTCTCCTTAGTATGTTTAATACTTCAAATATCCCAACTTTAATTGATATCCTTGGGAGTAAATGAATTAAATCAGCATTAAAATTCTTTCACCTGGGTACCGATAAAATCTTTAGTGCAATAAATAAAGCAAATAAGCCAATAGAACGCTGACGTGTAAGGAATGAATGGGGAGAAATGAGGAGTTTCGGTTTCCACTTTACCAAGAAATGAATCATTAATAGAAATCAACACCACATTTCAGCAACTTCGCTGGAATTTCAACAAAACTGCGACTACGAGGAAAGAATTTAGGATGAATAAATGAAAATTCAGATTCTCTGATGGCGGTGACTTGATCTCCAAAGATCAGTAATATGAAGACAACTTGCATTCCTGTACAAAGCCTTTGGATTACTTAGTAAAACGTCTTGAGTTAACTTCAGCCCTGTCTAATCTCACCCTCCTGACGTAGCATAGGCTGTTAGGTCTCTACCGTAAAGATTCCTGCTCTTAACCTCATCTTCTGGAGCCAGAACCGACATTTCTCACCAGTTATGTTATTTTCTCATATCATAAATCGTGGTGCGGATTATCGACGAGATGTTCAAACGTAGCCATCCATTAAATTAGCTCAAATTTGACTGTGATACACCCGCAAATGTTTTGATAACACATTTGTAGCTAATTATTCTGCACGCCACGGGAAGAAAAAATCACTGAGCCGGTTTGAGTGAACATCCAAGTTAAAAAATCAAAAATATTTGAACGTGGCCAACCCAGAAAGCAGATCTTAAAATTTAAACGTAATATGATACGGCATACTGAACCCAGTGTGTAAAAGTATGCAATACGAATTCAACTATCAAATTCCCGACGTCTACTCTTTCTCCCCTGCCAAAGTTACGTTGTTTTATTGCTCCCTTGGCTCATATGCTTTTCCACAATGAACTTATCTTCGAAAATTTATTCAAATCCTTGCACAACGAAATTGCAGAGCAGTCTCATAATGAAAATTGAAAACGAGATTCCTTGTTCAGCATCTCTCCCAATTAATGGAAGAAAAGTAAGGGAATCCGGTGGATTAGTGATCTGTGGCGACCAAATGAAGCATATTAGCTGCATAAATCTCGTGCTATTAGGAGATATCACGGAGTTAGCCCGAAAAGAAATCGGCATTCTGCCATCACTCTTGGAGCCATTATTAACCAATCATTCGAGTCACAGAAGTATTTGATCCGCGACTCCTAAGTTTATAGGCCTAATAAGCAACCTTAAAAGGATTCAGGCAAGTGTTCACTTAGGAGGTCAAATAATTTAGCTCCTTTCCTGATCAATTCAGCC
>CAADRB010000003.1:2917146-2940480 GCA_900708905.1 Hymenolepis diminuta
TCTTGAATAAGAAATGGTAAATAAGTAAAAATATTGCACCTAAGGAAAAAATCTCTCCCTCCTCAATCCCAAAATCGACGAATAGCAAAACGTAGAATTGCTCGAAGGAAAACAAAGATTTTTTTGTTGGAATATTCAAAAGATTATGCCCAGTTATGTTCTGTTTTTATTAAAAAAAACAGTAAGCAAGCATCACAACTGCGGCGAGGACAAAACACTGAAAAGAAAAAACACGAGAGGTCAAGGTTAAGTTCAACTATTTGGGCGTTCGTCAGTAAAATCAATCACTTACCAGCAGTATATTTCTACAAACCACTGACCAAGTGTCCTAAAATAAGAGAAAAAGCGCTATTAATCCATCTTCATCCCATTTAATTAACAAGAAGTGCCCTTGATAAACGAAATTACATTTACGGGTTGCCTCTCCATTCGCCTTCTTTTCGCAGCTTTTATACGTAGCCTTTCTCGAACAATCCAAGGTTCCACTGGAGTAGAGGGTGGTAGCTGCTCAAAAGAAATATGCTTATGGATGGATTTAGATTCATTTACATGGTTAAATTTCGCGGTAGTTTCAACCTAAAAATGACCGAACGAAGCAAATATCATCAAGTGATGCTTGACGCACTAAAAATAGTAATCATAGGGATTAAAAGGAGAACGCACGGGTTCAGATCGTGATGACAGTAAACGAGACAACTGAAAAGACGAAGGGAGGGTAAATTTTGCACTTGCAATTTTTTCGGATTTGAATTTAGAAGCTAAAACAAAAGAAAATGCAAGAGGAATTTGAAAAATCTGAGACAAAAAGAACAACAATTATAATAAATAAAAACTTAACAATTAAAAAGGGAGAAAAAATATCTGTAAAAGGATCCACAAATAAATCAAATAACCAAAGTAAACTCACCGGTAGGATTCTTTTGCTGGCCTTTACCTCTTTTACTCTTTGCACCGACCGCTTTACTTGCCAACGGAGATGGCGTCTCCTGAGCGTCGGCCCGTACAGCTCCTTCCACGCCCACCTTTTAATGAAGAAGAAAATAGATCAATCAATCGTGCTAGTCACATTTCGACTAGAATTGTGACACCGAGGTGATGTGTATATAATACGACTGAATTTACCCCTCCAGGGAGAGTCGCACGGTCGCAACCAACTTCGGGAGTCGTAGTCTCTATGGCTGGCGAAGAGGGCCGAGGAATCTGAAATGAATGCACATCTACTCGTTAGAGTCAGCACATCACTTCACGGACGTGTATTTTGGGTGATATGCTTACATTTTCCGAAGTCGCCTCAATTTCCCCGTCGGATTCACGAACCGCGAGCTCAACAGCTGCCTCCTTTTTCCTCAACACTAGAGAAAAATGGTGTCGAAAGAGTATCAGTAGCTTAATGACTGTATATGGAGGCAAGACAATCCAGAACCCATCTGTGTTGACACCATTAGAAATGTGAACTTACACGCTCGTTTTCGCTGTTCACGACGCTTCCTCGTTCTATCCGACTTCGCTGTGGCCTGAGACGCACCTCCGTTTGGAGTGGGGTCTCCTCCTCTGCCCAGTTGACCACTGATCTCTCCAGCCAAACACGACTGATTGTCGGCGTCGCGTTCGGTCCCCCTTTCTTTCGCTCCACATTCAGGAATTTCTGCTTTTTCTACTAATTCTCGTTTCACAGTCCCAACCGTTGTCTCTCTTTTGAATGCAAACTCATCCGCAGGATTCTTTTGCTGGCCTTTACCTCTTTTACTCTTTGCACCGACCGCTTTACTTGCCAACGGAGATGGCGTCTCCTGAGCGTCGGCCCGTACAGCTCCTTCCACGCCCACCTTTTAATGAAGAAGAAAATAGATCAATCAATCGTGCTAGTCACATTTCGACTAGAATTGTGACACCGAGGTGATGTGTATATAATACGACTGAATTTACCCCTCCAGGGAGAGTCGCACGGTCGCAACCAACTTCGGGAGTCGTAGTCTCTATGGCTGGCGAAGAGGGCCGAGGAATCTGAAATGAATGCACATCTACTCGTTAGAGTCAGCGCATCACTTCTCAGAAGATTTTCTGCTTATTTCCCCATTAATATATTTTTGATTTTGTTTTTATATGACCTCTGAGTGACTCTTTCCTTTATACCTTCTTGTTATTTTTACTTTTGTATTTCTCTCCGGCCTTCATTGTTCTTTTACCTGCTTATTTTTTTTCTGATCTTATTATTAAAGAGGTATGCTCTCCTTATTTCATTTCGTAGGATTCATCTACTAGTAATCAATTTTGCCGGTGTTTTCTTGCTGCTTTTTTATTTGAGATTTCTTGAGTTACAGCATTGGCAATTCCTTCAGAAACAGTTTCTCCTTGGCAGTTAGCGTGATGCTGCTTTGCCACCTCCAGACTCGAATGAGCAGTAGACTTATGGGCGATTTCATTGGAGACAGCGTCTTTAACGCTGTTATCTTCTTTATTTTTCTTTTGAAGATACAAATGCCCACTTTTCTGTTTTTAACTTTTCATGCCTCAGAACTACTCATCTTTCGTCAATGCTTGAAGTTGTGTCGTTAAATTCTTCATCCGACGAGCTAGCACAACTATTTGGTGCTCTTTTGAACATTGTCCCCTATGGTCGCATCGATTATTTTTACTTTAACCTTATTGACTCTAGTTGCTTTGGTATTTGTATATCTTAGACCTGAAGCCTGGAGATCAGGTGACTCTCTCGCCTGTTGATTATAGGAGGTGAGTTCGAACCTTCTTATTTTCAGGCTTCGCTTCTCCTCTACAGGTGTTTTAGCATTTGCAGACGTTTTGAAGGCCACCGCAAGGGTTGTTGCTTTTAATTGACGTGTTCTCTCCGCCCTTTCCTTATTTTGGAATTCTCCCTCTCTTTATTCAAATTTGCAACTTGGAATGGATCCACAATACTTTAAATCAATAAATGCTCATATGGTACATTTGCCAACAAACATGTCTCTACTTTTATGTTCGCGTTTATTTATTAAAGTAGGTATTCAGGAGGAGGAATTTACTTCAAAGGCCAGAAAACTTGATGGGAGAAGAAATTTCAGATCGTGCCGATGTGGTATCAGCCAGCTGTTTTCAGATATTATGCATATCCAGAAAACGTGAAATAATTCAAGAAAATAGGAGAAAACTCCTCAAATTTGAACTCTGAATCATAAAAATTCAACCCGGAATTTTGTTCTGTGGGCTCAACAAAGCTCGCGTAAGTTGCCTTTTAACCTTGGGCAGGAAACAAGGAAGTGGGGTTGCAATACCGACTGTAACCGGTCAATGAGCACAAAACAACGTGTATACAAATTTGTTCGATAACGAATGCTGAGATGCGAATGTTGAAACGTGAACTATCTGAAAAGTGTTATGCAACTGGAATCCCTAAGTTAAATAAAGTAAGACACGTTAATACCTTGGCTTCAATCTTAACATCTGCTTGGTATACAATCCCTATCCCTTATTGGCCTTCATTGATATCAAATTTCAGTTCCTTTCTAGCAATGAAGGTCGCCCAGTTTGTAAATAAAATTAAATAAGAAGTAGAGAACGTCATAAATTGCTTTTGTTTAAAATTGATTCATGGACGATCCATTGCTTATCAGCATTTATTGCCGGTAGAAGTAATTCTGCCCAGAGACTCCTTGATGAAAAATTTCACTTCCCACTTGTCAACCACTTTTAATTTCCTTGGTTGGCAATTCTTCTCCTGAATTTTCACCAACGCAAATTGAACTCATGACTGAGATAGCGAGGGATTTGTAATTCCGATAAATATATGGAAATATAAATAGTTAAAGATGCTTAATGTTGAATCATGATTAAGAGCTTTCTTTTAGTGAACCCTTCTCGTCATCTTGGTCATTGGAAGGCTGAACAAACCGTTTCTTTTATTAACCGCTCAATTAAAACTCGGGAGTTAAATTACTGAATGTGTACACCGGAATACTAGAACATAAGACAGGCAAAATGCACACTCGCTGAATTCAAAAAAGACAAATACTCTTTCCCCTTTCCTTAGATCTCATTGGACTATTTTATTTGTTTAGTTGATTTCCATGAAGGTGGAGTTTAAATAGGCGGTTAAATTTCACGAGACCTTGTTGAAACAACCGGTAACTGAGTAATATCACAAACTTTGTTATTAATTTTATAATTTTAACTTCAAACTAAATTAGAGTAATTTCAGAATGTGATGAAAAAATCCACTTGCCTTTATTTCATCCGGAAACGTAAGTCTGACTCCTGATGGACGTCTTGGAGCAGAATTGTTATCAGCTTCATCGCATTTCAAAACTGCGAAAAAATCAAAGTCCATTAGTAAGACTCACTCTCTTTCGAGTGGAGAATATTAAGGGAAAATATCCACTTAAAATTGACAGTTTTTTATTAAAAGTAAAGTGGAAAATCAGCCATTTTTGAAGATCTGAAGAGAATATACATAAGTGAACTCTATTGGTTAGTCGGGCATTCTTTTTAGATGATATGGTGTTATTTTGTTGGCTAAACTGGATTTAATTAGTTCATCAAGATACATTCTTGCTAGAATTACGATGGAGTGAAGTCATGGTTGCGTAAAAGCTCTACTCTGTCCTATCATCGTCACAGTGAATTTCGTGGCTGCGTAGCATGGATCCAACTAACAGTGACAGCGGCAAATTTGTCTTCATTAAAACTGCATGAAATATCATGAAAACTCACCCGAATTCCCATTTCCTACTCCTCTTTCAGCGCATTCTACTTTGCCATTTATTTGGACTTCTTCAGTTGCATCGGCTCGGGGATCACCGTTTCTCGCACTTTCATCCACTACTTCAGGTGATTTAAAGAAAAAAATTGTTTCATTTGTAATGATCAAGGAGCAAATTTCGTCTAAATCCTTAAATGCTGTTGTGAAATTTCTAGTACAACGTTAAAAACTATAATTGCAGCCATATTTAATGCTGAAATCCGATTTGACATCCAGTGTTTCAGCGATGTGCCAATTCGATGATAATAAAAACAGAAATTCTGTTTGCTCTTTCAACTGCATTTTCAACTTCGCCGGTCTCTTCTTGGCCGTTTTAGGAATTTTGATCACCTATAACGTAATCAATATGTAAGGTGGCCTGATTTCTACTGAACCGTGAACTTTTAACCTTTTCAAATAATAGCAATAACAATTCCCTGACATTATTTGGCATTTAATGTGAATCGATGTCTGGATCAATTGGAATTCAAGTGAAATGAAGGCAAAAATCAAATTCAAATGCAATGCATTTAATGACTATTTAATGATATGGGGGAGTTCTACATGTCAATCTCCGCGAATATCTCTTCCGGTCCGCGTTTTGTAATTTAAGGTTACGTGTGTCTGACAGTGCTTTACCATCATGTTTATAATACAAACCAATTTAAAGCACCAAGTAGCGAGGCATCATTTCAGTTTCTCCTTGCTAGTACAGTACTTTTCTCTCCGAAATTGGCAGTCAAACGCGGAAAACTAATCAGAGTATCTCTTTTAACTTAACAATGCCATAAGCGCACATTTTGTCAGAAAAACGCTCCTCCACAATGCCGTTCGCCTCTATTTTTCTGGCACAGTCGA
The DNA here is from genome assembly GCA_900708905.1 of Hymenolepis diminuta. Classification (NCBI taxonomy): domain Eukaryota; kingdom Metazoa; phylum Platyhelminthes; class Cestoda; order Cyclophyllidea; family Hymenolepididae; genus Hymenolepis; species Hymenolepis diminuta. Next base: position 2,922,737 of record CAADRB010000003.1, read on the forward strand.
CTTCTTCGCCATTTGCTGTGTCTTCTTCTAATGGTACTTCAGGTGCATCAGCATCATTCTTGTTTCCGTTATGTTCTTCGATTGCTTAAAAATTAAGGACGCAAGTAAACGTGATTATGCAAGAACAAATATTACCTTAAAATCTTAAGTCTCAAGTGGAAAACCTCTAAACTGCATATGGTACTACACTTTCCTTCTCGTGTTTCAGGGTTTGGTCATTTATTCTGTCTTTTTTACTATTCAGCAGACCCACTTCTGTCCTTTTTCAATACTTCGAACAAGTACGTAATTGTGAAAAATAAGTCCAACTATCTCCTTAGAGACACCTGGTGCAAACGAAAAGTCCTGGTCAACTATTCATTAAGAAAGGTCATTAGCTGTACAGAATTAAATGACATACTTTTGATAGTCGAAACGATACAAAACTCAGAATTAGAGTACCAGGCAGAAAAGTGATAAGTCCCTCGTGAAAAAGTGCATTAAAAGCAATAAAATATCTCCAGCTTCACTTAATTCATACATACGATTTCACTTCCTCACAGGAAAAGTGCTCACTGCGCCTAAACTTGTTAAAGAGAAGGTATCCTGGGGCCCCTCTAAAGAGAAAGTCATATTCCACAGCCTCTCAGTGGCCAGAATTAGCCGGAGCGGTTGATAACTGACGCCAGTGAACGCCAGCACTGATGGCCATTAATCCGTGTCATAGATTTTGAAAACACTTACCGAAATTCGGGTTACAGTTATCCAGGGTATAAGAAGAGCCTTCCTTCACACCATTTTTGACGATCGCTTCTTCTTCGTTAATATCACACTCCTCACTTGGATGGTCATTCACTGATACTTGATTACCACCATAAAAAATTGAAAAAAGTGTTTAGATGGATACAGGCATCAACAATTACAACGATGGTTCTGGGCAAAGAAATTTAACTGAACAATTCCTTCAGCCAAGGTGACACTTCCGTAAATCATTTGTTCCCAGTAGTTAACGATAAATAAGTGAACCTGATAAAATAGAGTAAAATAAGCTAAAATTTTATCACAAATTAGGTTTAAATTGTTCTTGTTGACGACGAACTGGATTGAAGGTCAAAAGTGCGATGGGCGTTGGTCACTAGAAATTGATAAGACTGTGACGTGAAATCGGTAAGTAAACAGATGGCTTTATGTACATGTAGAAGAGAAAACTAGAATGTAAGGGATCGTTAGCGAAGGCCGTTATATTAGTCGAGAGAAATAAAGGAGAGCTCCTCCTCTATTCTACCTTCACCTTCTCATAAATTGATGAAATACGTCTCATTGGGAGAGAGCCGAAAATAAGAACAAACTATTTTCTAAAGGGAAAATAGAGAGGCATTAAGTATTTGTTTTCCATTATAGAATAGTAGTTAAGGCCAAGGGGTAAATTTTATAAATCCTGGTCATTCCTCCCACTTGAGCACTCTAATGGCGAATATCTCCTCTTACAAGTGCTCTTCCTTACGTCGGTTGGCTTGTTGATGTATTAATTCAATTAATACATCAGTAAGTGTTCATTATTCAATACCAGTCGGATAACCAAGGATTTACGATTAAAATGTAACGAAATATTTTTTCCGTGGAAACAATGAATCCTCCTTGTACCAAAGTATACCAGAACGCAAACTGCGTACAGTCGAATTACTCAGAGAGCATTTCGATAAGAGACACTATAAGCACATTTAAATATGAAAGAAGACATTAAACATTTAATATTTAAAAAGGTAAATACTGGCCCAATTTTGTCTGAATCGGTGACTTAGATGGAGGTTGTTGAGTGTCCATTTCTGTTGGGGTCATTTATTTAAAATGAACCAGAAATCGATGAAAACATTATTAAATAATCGCATAACCAGTCATTTTAAAACAGAGGGCTATTTAGGTCATATAATTGGTTGACCTAAAAGGACTGAATCATATCAGTTACTCTTTGAGTTTTCTAGAGCTCCTACTGCATAATTTCCTTCTAATGTTCCAACAAAACTGCATTGAAGACGAAAGATTATTTGAACTGTTTATTTTAATCAAAACTTTTATCTGAATGACCAGGCTCTCAAATACGGAGATTAAATCTATGGAAAGCCTTTACAGAAATGATGAGATATTCGCAAAAATGCTATTGCAATCCTTTATACTTAAGTTGGGTACCTACGAGTCTGTACACACACAGTTGGTTAAGACAACCTCAGATGATTGTCAAACAGATGTTCGGTGAGAGAGAAGGCAAAATCCGGACGATGCATTCAACAATGAATTCTATTATTAGAACGTCAACTATATCTCGGAAATGTGCTTAAAAGCGACACTATGCATGAATTCTTAACATCATCGACTCACCGCAAATGAAATTGACATAAGGAGGCACTGATAGGCCGATCACCACAAACCCCATGATCTGCCAACAGACAGACTCCTTTGTCCAGTAGTTGGATGCCGCAAGAATTATGTAAAATAGGAATGACTTGAAAACATCTCGCTCATTATAAAAACCAGGAGCATAAAATGAAGAAATGATTCTGAAGGAATTTCAGCTTGAAAAACCAGTTAACTTGAAGACCATTGGGCTTAGATGAAGTAGGAGATCCCCCTAACTTCCACAATTTACCCGTTGTACCGTGTCCACTTAAAAAGTGAACGTGCTCTCTCTTAGTCAACTTTATGTGGACGCTGATTTTCCCCTACGTCAAGCAGATGTATAACTTTCTGTCATGGAAAGAAAATAATACGCAAATTTTTACTAGGCCATTTTCTGACCAAGCTTAACGAGTACGGTGGCCATTCAGCTCACTGGGGACGTATCAATGAGTACAAACTCGTGGCTCTGTGAGAAGGAAGAGACAATTAATGGAAAACCATAATGTTAATTAATGTAAGTAGGAGTGAACATCGATTCTCGGATTTGAAAAGGTAATTGAAACTGCGTTCACTTATTAAAATGGGGTCATTTAAAATCCAGAACATTCTCTGTACGGCAGCACTAATTGGTAATTATTCAAGTAGTCGATTAACTGAAAATTTTAATTCCACTTCTGGTGAATTTTTAACCCACTGACCCCTTAGCTTCCCCTGGAAAATGACCTCCATTTAACTATGCACATAGGTCATTACGATTCACTATCATATTGCCAAGAATGATATATCAAATTAATGTATAAAAATACTTTATAAGTATTTCTCATTGGTAAAATAAGGAGCAAAAAACGATTCCCATATTACCCAAGTCTATTTAAAAGAAGGCGTTTTTCAACGCTCATCTTAGAGCAAAAGCATCATTGAATCTCTCCACTGGATGCGCGCCGATGGGCGTCGACTTTACAAACAAGTACGTTGACAGACCCAGTAGATTCATTATCTACCGCTCTGTAAGTAGATGCCGCGAAGTTAGTACTATTAGTTTCGAAATTATGAAATCTGGACTGTCATTTCAGTTATAAAGATCAAAAAGTAGTTACAAAATGACTCAGAAATTAATTTTTCCTTTTGACGAATTGATAAAAATGCTGCCAACTTTGAATATAAGATTGCTTAAAAAGAAGAAATAGAACTCAGAGATGATCCCCCAACCGATAGAATTCCCTCCCCCCTAAGCGAGTGAGATACAAATTACATGAAAAAAAAGATGGCTGCGTGATCAGGTGTTAACGCGAAGTCCAGATATTCCTAATGTTGAAGAGATCCTTGCTTTCCTTAAACTTTAAAAGGAAAACCGAGGATACTAGAAATGAAATTTGATAGTTTTCTTCATTTAATTATCCGTTTAGTATGCAGAGGGTGACCTTTAGGTCAATTTGACCTAATTGTTAGGTTGGGAGAAATAAACTAGGTCAAATCCGGTTAACAAGCGTTGCATTCTCGATGTTCTAATTGTGACATAGCGACTCATGAACTAAGTTAAATCGGTCTTGGTTTCATAATTTAGCTTGAAGAACTTAGTCTATGCATGTAACTCTGACCAATACACCAGTGGTTCAACTCAACTCAATGTATTCTGATCTTAGGGAAGGTAGTCTCTAACGAAGTTCATTCGATCTATAAGAGGTGAACCATAAACCAGTGCTACTTTTTTTCCCTCGTTTCCTCTCCTGAAATCGGGCAGCTCTCCTTCATTGGCGTTTAGATGATTTCCTACGAGTAATAATACCGGTGCACCAGTAACTTAGAGGTCAACGTCCACAAATGTGAAGTCAGAGTCCACATCTCTGATGTCAACAGGCACACACTCAGAGAAAATTGTGAAAAACAAATTGTTAATGCTGGCCGTAAGGGAGGAAGGATGTGGGCAAAACGCTATTTTTCTCATTACAAAGACTCAAAGAAGCCTTTCCTCATTACAAGATGTCTTTTAATATGAATAAGGTGTATCTTATGCTATGAATGGCATCGAATTACATATAAGGATTAAAAGCTAACTGTTATAAATATATAAAATTGATGAAATAAAAAAAATACTCACCGGAATTGTTTTCATTAACTGAAGTAATAGTTTCCATATCAAAGCTTACTGATCGCCAGAGACTCAAAATTCAAATGACTGTTGAAATATTTGACGGTTTTTGTATTCAGTAATCAGTGACCAATCAGACTGGCAATAGAATGCACGCACGAATTTTACTGGCTGACCTCGAAGTGCTAGCGAATTTTTCGGTAGAAGTTTCTGGAACTTATTCAGTTTAATTGTTGCCTATTCACTATCACCTATCCGTGAATTCCAGCACAATATTTCAGATCATTACGCTAGTGAGTAGTAGTGTCCTTAAACAATTTGAGTTGGATTTCACTGAAAACATCTATGAATTTTAATTACGGATTTTGATTTCAATATTTAAATGGAAAGTAATGCCTTTGAAATCCTGACTGTCGAAAATGAGTGACGCAGTATCTGGTTAAACGAAGAGTGGGCTGGAGCACTTAAAGAGGAAGACGGCGAATTTTGAGTTGCAGATGCTAAAAAAAATAAATTCCACGCAACGCTTAATGTTAACTGCAACTTAGATAGGTTTGGTGATGGGAAATCAAGCGTTATTCTTTTCCCTCGATTTCGTGTTCTATAATTTGGATGAAGAATCATGAATTTCGGACTCGGACCCCCATTAGGCGACCCCTGTGCAACCCGAGTCCAAAATTTAAATGACGTAAGACTCAGAGATACCTCCCAACATCTTTTCCATCTCGTCTAGCGTTTATGTTTTATTGGACTTGCTGTTAACCGATTTCATTTGTTCTCCCACAATTAAATACTTTGGAATTCTTCTGCCTTCCTACGGGTTATTGTAATATAATTCTAGAACCACGGCTCCTGAAACACATTTAAAATTGCATAAAATTGTTTAACAAATGTGATTTCAAAGCAAGGCTGTTTAAAAATTACAATTTAACACATGTTTCCTTGTTGATTGGCATTTGAGAAGTGGTTCAGAATTGTCTGGATTAGGATGTTACAAAGGGCAATGGTTTTACCAACTTCAAATGACATGATTTGGAAAAAACTTTCATCAGTCAAGCGACTGGAACCAACTGACGCTGTAATAAAAAGTATTTGAGCAATTGTTTTCATTTTTATTTCGTTTCAAGGAAATAAAGAAAAGAAACTTTTCTTCTCGTTACAGTAAAGTCATGTTGATCTCACCACCGTCCATATGAATTCAGTGTTCGGAAGAGAAGCATTCTCAACTCTGAATGGACTTTGTAACCTCTTTCTTGAGCACATGACTCCTTGCCAAGTTTTGCCAATTATACAACTTCCCATTTCTCTCAGACTTATTAATACGATTTCCATCTGTCCCTTTCGACCTCAATTGACCGATGCGATTAGGCCCCAAAACAGTGCAAATATTCGACAGGCAACTCTGACACACCATCTTACGGCAGGATTCATTGAGTAAATGATAGTTCAATCCGATTTGATAATTTTGACAACATTCAATGCAAAATCACACAGAAATTATGCTAATTTTGGCTATTGCTTCGGTAACATTTCTCGAATATTTGGACTAAAATCCTTCGATTAATTAACAAGTGAAGGTCTCATATAATCAGATTTATCTTATCGTCTTTCAGCCAAGTAACAACGATCTCATTCAATAGTTCATACCTCAGGTTCTTCGACCTTTGTGCAGGTGAGACTACGACGAGCAGTCCAGAAATCGATATCTGGTGGTACGCTAGGCTGTTCTACCGTCATTTATTCCAGTTTTCCATGTCGAAAGTACGAGTTGAACAGAGAAGTGGGAGGCAATTGACATAAATGGACTTTAAGTGCAATTGATAAGTTTAGTTTACATTTGACTTAAAAGTTCTGTTACTAGCACGAGCGCACTTTTAAAGTTACCCATCTGTCGCTAATGGTTTCTCTTGATTGTAAATCACTTATTGTAATAAGTAGATGAAAAGTTCAGGCTTTCAGTTTCTATTTGACACACTTTATCGCGTTAAGTATTATTTGATGTCTCCATAAGTGGCCTTCAGTTCAGCGGCCCTTTTTTAACTTTTGAACTTTTCAACTTTCCAGTTGCTTGTGCTTAAGCACATGCGTAAAGTTTGGAAAAAAAATCCAATTTCAATGCTATTCAAACATCCGTTGTGGTTGCCTGCTGCTACCTGAATCTGTGTGTTTAAATGCGATTTTTTGATGCTGTTACACTATTTTAATTTAAATGATATCAGGTTCTTGCGTTTGATTCCTTCGCTTCGTTTTAGTACAATATCTCATCCATAGAGTACCTGTCACCTCTGTTTTCTTCTCATTCAGGCCTTGTAGGAGGCGTCGTCTAAAGGGATATCATAAAGGTAGGGCAAGTCTGGAAAATTTATAACAGATGGAAATGAGAACCGAGAAATACGAGGCTGATGGACGGGACCATCTCACTGCAATGAACATATCAACAGCGTCTCCTGTTTTGTTGCGCGAGAATTATGCAAAATTATAATTATCTTCAAGTGTTTGCGTTAGCAAATGCATCTCACCTTTACTCAGGTCATCTGCCTGCATTTTACAACACGGTTACGGTTCTCTTTATTCCCAGTACTTAAAGTGTAACAATTCAGTTTCGGTTTCTACTTAATTGTGGGTCTTTTGATTTGGAAAAATGGATTCATTTCTGTGACTCTTGCCTCTGTATATGAATCGGTAGAGCCCTCCAGAACCGTAGGCGTCTTATAGGGGAATGTGACTCTATAAAATTGGGGTAAAATACTCTTTAAGATTACAGATTTTTTTAAGAACTGGGATGGAAACCACATTTTCCGCGTCTGAAGTCCAAAATGTCGACTTTCGCGGAAGAACTCTTCTTCGCAAATTGTCTGATCATTTTGAAAAAGAAGTATATAAAAACTTAGTGCAAAAATTTGCACTTCCAGATTATGGTTTAACTTTATCTACAATCTTTATTCTACTTTCCAGTTGGCATTCTTTGTTTTATTGAATATTCCTTCTTTCAGTACAACAATATTCGCATGTTATTTGAGGCAAATTTGTCTTCTTTCACACATTTTATAAAAACACTTAAGGAAGCTTTTAATTGCAGCTGCATTGAGCGTATTTGGGGGCTTACGAAGACCCCATTGGTCCACATTATCGGTTGCAGTTAAACCAATTGGAAGAAATTAAGGGTTAAAATTTCCTTTTCTTTGAACATTCCAAGTAGCACTTTGTTACTAAAATATTATTTTCAAATTGAAAAATTAATTTCAAGTCGTGTAAAAATAACCTCAAAGCTGATTAAAATTGTTCGATTTTTATAATGACTTTTTAGCCGTAATATATAAACTTCGTGTTTTAAATAGGAACGCACAATTTCAAAACGAATAATTCAAAGTAACATACAAAATCCATTAAAGAGGAAGGAAATATCGGTGTATTAGCTGCTACTCTTAAATTCATCTCTGAAAGTGTTCCTCAACATTCATCTTGGGTGGAAGGATGCAATTATAAAGGTTTCCATGGTGAGAAACTCTCAATCCGCCAATAGATTTAACTAGTGAGGTTGGAAGTTCCGCTCATTTCGTTTGCGCCGACAACGGGCATCGGACTAATGGATTTTTGCGAAATCCATCATTTGTCCACTGCAAGGAAATTCCCAAAACAGAACCATCAGGTCCGTATCCTACGGCAGACAATTTCAGTGACATTTTTCTCGCTTGTTCCATCCACTTAATTTTTTTAAAATCTAGATATTTCTCGTCTTTATCGCTCATTCGCTATTGTAATATCTCTGAATGTGCTCTCAGATAACTCAAATGTCATGGATTCGACTCCTGTTTCCTCAGTTTAAAATAAGTTTTTAAATTAGTACGGCTATGTGCAATTATTCATTGAGGAAGTTATTTCAGTCACAAAACTATTTGGGATGAATGAAATAAAATTATCGTCAACTTGGTTAAAATATGCTCACTAGAGGGCGATCTGAAAGCAAAGCTGATGGAATGAACGCTTTAGTTCAAATAGAGGGTAAAATTGGTGAGTGTGAGTGAAAGGTCTTAGTTACATTGAATACTCGATCCATCAGAATGCATTTCGAAATTACGGGTTTTTTATATCGCAGATTGAGGGGTAGAATACAATTTCCATAGAGTGACGTGTAATGACTATGCTTTTTCGGAGCCTAGAGATTGGTTGAATCAATTATCAAGACGAGGTCCTTGAAACTTCTACTCAATCTAACAGGCATATATCGATTTTGCAGTCCAAGAAACTCGAAAGTAGCTTTCAATTTGTGTTTGTAAAAGGCTTATCAACCTGTCTTTTCGTACTTCTTTGATATTTGGTAATAAAAGTGGAGTTCAATTGATATAAAAGCTGTTTTAATGACTCACAAGTCTTTCAAGGAAGCATTTATCAGCACTCATCCTGAATAGAGGAGTAGTTCCACGTAAGGCGTGGAAAACTCAAATTCTACCATTCCGCCCAATGAATGTGTACTGGTAAATATCGAACCAGTAACCTTCGTTGACTTTATGGATGATATCAATCTGCCTTAGACTTATTATTGCTGGAAATTACAGACGATTGGGCATCCCATTCCTGTGCATATTTTCATCAATAAATTAGAATAACCTCGCGATTACCCCCCACTCCGCCCCGCCCCGAACTTATCAATTTTATGTCTGCTTTCATTGCCTCGTAAACCGATATGAATTTTGTGACACACTGTGACCTAATCCTCTGCTTATTAAATGTTAAATGTGATGTTATTTACTGATTACTTCAAATCCACTTACTTAACGCACCGTACAATTAAATGCCCACATCTGACCCCATTTCATGCATAACTAGGACATCAGGACGATTCTCTGATGGAATTTTGGGTGATATCTGTTAGTACTCACTCATTCATTCTCGTTCTGGATGTTTGGAGGAATAATGAAAAACCTTCCGTCACTTCTCAATCGAGAATAAAGACGGTTGAACTTACTACTTCACTCACATGGATAAGAACCGTGATAGTCAGTATAACTGATCAGAACGCAGTCGAGGTGCAAGCATTGATAAAAGTAAGACAGAATCAATGAATGGCTAATGATAAGCGAGGCGGGAAGGCAAAGAAAGTGTCGACTATTTGAAAAAATCGATTGAATTCGAACGTTTTATAATAATTTATTTACTTATCAATACACAGCAATATTCAATAATTTGGGGAATCATGAAAAACAAGGTTCATGTACATAAATTCAGCAAATTCAACCAGTGAACATGAAGTATCATTAAAAATGAGCGAGAGATTTTACCGGTCATTAAAATAACATTTTATTTTTTTGGAAGGACCTCTTGAGCTAGTTTTATGAAGATGTCGCTTAAAACATCCGCTTCGTGATGAACGGGAGGTTTCGTTAGAGCTATTATCCTCTTATTCTCTCTGATTCACTTGAATGAGTAGTGTATTAAATATTAACTTATTAAAACAGCGGAAGCATTTCTTATCTCTGCTTGGAAGTTCATGAAATAAAGATTTTCTGCGGGTCGCATACCTAAAGGCCGTTTTGTGGTGAATTACTCTTGAAAACTTAATTCCGCAGGGTGATGTATAAACAGACTTCAGAAGGTGGAATTCCATGTAGAAGCTTCAAACAAATCTTTTCTAATTGCATCTCCCTCGACTACGTTATGAATACTTGCCATATTATATGTTCCCTGTACGGGATGCAAAGAGGTATTATTTACTCTTTTGGTATATTTTAAAATATTCGGATATTTCGATTAAATGTCGCATGTTAAAATTAATTTGAATATTTGTTTAAAATTTAAATAAACTTAGACTTAAAGTCTCCGTTATTTAAAAAATCCAACCGAGTGGTCGAGTGGATGTTTGCTGAGAGTCTTGCACCAATGACCACTTGACAACTACAGACAATGAGCATTGTATGTTTGCCACCGAAAACGCATTTAGTGATAACAATTAGATCATTTAATGATATATTTCATGACATTTAAAATGTAGAGGAGTTTTCCGAAATACAGTGTTATTACAATAGATTTCATAATAAATAATTGAATTCTTTGAGAAGTGATGCTTCCCTTGCCCGTTTCGGTAAATTTCCAACGTTTTGGCCCCGCTGAGTTACACAAATAGAGGCCGGTTTTAATTGATGAATATATGCATAACTTCGCAACCACATCTGGTTTTTTCATTTGTTAATAAATTCAGGACAAATAAATGTGTTGCTATTTTTCTTGTCTACATACTTTTGAATACGTAAAGTTAAAAAAACATGGGGTGATCTGATCATACACGGAAATAAATCAGCTTGTCAACAATTTCAGAATATAAAGAGCACAATCTTACCTCTGAATCTGAACCTCAGACGATAAGGATTGAATAGAAGAATATCACAATGTGAATTCTCCCCTTATTGAATATACGGATGAGAATATAGTCCCGATTTCAAGAAAAGTAAGTCTTGCGGTGTACTGATTTTATTATCCGCCTTTGCATCCACTCTCCTGCCTTATACTTAATTGTACCTGTTTGTTATCTCTCTTAATCAGATGCTTCGGAAAATGAGAGTCTAATTTAAAAATTTACTGCCTCCAAGAATCCATTCTCTTCAGCTTCTAGTGACTCAAATCGACGTTTGCTTTTAACTGCCTTGACATTTTATTCGAATTCAAGCTATTCAACACTCTTTCCGTCAAGAAACCTATAAACTTCTCTGAACCATTTTATTTTTCCATGTTTTTACTAGAAAATTAGAGAGATTTAATAATTCTAGAAGGACGATTCTTTTGTGGATTCCCATGTGAGTAAATTCATGCTCAAAAGTTACTCATCTGCTCCCTTCTTATCATGTTTTGAACTAAATGGGGATTTCCAAGGTTGGAAGATACAACTATACACCACAAAATAGTAGTGTCAAAAGCCCGAAAAAGGTGCTACTAAGATCCCCTGCTGATAAATATTTTCAAAATAAAATAAGATTGGCAAAATTCACAATTTAGCTGAACTAATTCAACATGCTACTAAACCGATTTCAGTAGAAATTTGTATTACGGAAGAGGATGATATTAATAAAACCCGCAGCATTGCAGAAAAATTTAAACTGAGTAGGTAATGTTCAATAAGAGATAAAGGAAGGGGATAGAAAAGAGGGCCTCAAGAACGTCATTTCATTTAACATACGAAATCGGGTTGTGGAGTATTCACTTAATGGCGGTCCACTGCTTCACGTTCCGAAATCCACACTTCACAATTCGTCCCCCTGGGTTACTGATCAATTTCTCTTCCACAATCTCCAGTACTCATTGCTCGGTTGTTTTATTAAGATGGTAAGTCTCACCGTTTCAAACCAATTTTAATTTCGACACTCGAAATAGCAGCATGACAACGTGTGATTGTAAGCAGTTTAAATAATCTTATCGCAGCAGACATCAGAGAGCAGATTTCACCCAAGGTGGACTAAAGCATTACCTCAATACATTTCGCCAGGGCTGAAAGAGGATATAAAATTATCTTTCATTAAAACACAATCCCAAGCCGATATGAATAATCAGGAAAACAATGTGATGAGTATCATAGTTTTCTATCAATTTCATTTTAATTTCCAGAAAAATGGCAGAATTCCCATTCACATCTTTATTCTTCTTTCGAAAATCAACCGAAACTCTCCCCAATGATTAGTGCCTGCTTGAAGAGATTTGAATAAATTTCGATCGAAGCGTCAGTTTTTCAAGCAGAGAAGATTAGAAAAGAAGGAGTGCAAGACTAGCTGATATTTATCCTGGAGAACGACTAGAATTTCAAATTGAAAGTAAATATAGCGAGATTTAGCTTGTAGATTACAAATTATAATCGCTTTCTGAAATTTTCTCCCTATCAATCTTTTAGCTACCAGAATTTTGAGTGAAGGACATGACAGCAGATGGCGGAATGCATCAGAATGTCATAGCCGCTTATTCCAAAGATAGAGGCCAACTCGGAGAAAGAGGTAAAACTCCTTTCTCTGTACGTAAAATTGACTCGAAATCTGAGGTACTTTATGGATATTAATAAAAAACCTCTAATTATGAAAAGATAATCAGTCGCAAATTCAAATAAATTGAGTCCTTGCACTATTTATTTTCGGCTATATTCAAAACTTGACTACCTATTATTGACATGATTAATTACGACGTCAATTTTAAACTTGATAAAATTTTTCTATTATTTAGTTATTCATAAATAACTCCGAATTTTTAAATACTCCTGGATATTTTGGAAAATCTATTTCGTTTCAGCTTCTATAAAAGTACTATTGAAAATTAAATTTTTAACTCTGTATTTATTATTAGTGACTTGATAATGTAGATATAATTCGCAAAATGTATTATTTATATTTTTACTTATACATATTTACATAGCAGTGAAAAAAATTGGAGTCGAAGTCGATTATTTTCGGTTAAGAGATTAGAACAATTTTTTATTCCTGATTTCCCTTGAATTCGAATATATTGACCATTTAGTCAGACAGATTAAAGAAATAACTGAAATAATATTTCTCAAATAAATTTTGTGATAAATGCTGAAAACGAATGACAACTCCCAAGTCAATCTCATTTAATCCTGATCTACTATCCACTTTCATTTGGGATTACACCGGAGCAGTGGCACCTCCGGTCTTATAAGTTGTTTTTCTGTTGTTTGTCATAATTTTATTATTTGCGCTTAAATATTTCTATTTCAGGTAAATAATCAGTTGTCGTTTCTTGGTCTTTCACTGAAATAAAATCAGAAAGCTATTAAATGGTGTTTCTAAAATCAAATGCACTGTAACCATTATTTTATGAATTTATCCTTAACTTAATTTACCTTACTAAAAATGCCCGAAACCTCCTGATACTACTGTGATGAAGTAATGTGGACCGAGTCCAAGTACAAAGAGTAAGTCATGTCACTCATATCGCTAGATGAGTCGTTGACGTCTTCATGTGACGATTAGGATCTTTGTAAGTATTTATGTGCATATGCATACGCAGCTGAATCCCTTGTAGATGCAGTTGTCGAGATCATATCATTTTCAATCACCAGATGTTGATTGAAATCTGCTGTCAGTAGATCATACCTGTTTATGAATTTATGCTTGAATTTGAAGGGGGCATCTTATATGAATTTCAGGAATATGAGATGCAAAAATAACAATTTAAATAATTTGGATATGAATGGGAGCAAAAACTACTGGATTGCATGGCATTTTGCAAATCCATGCATATGAATAAGGTGGACACGAGTACAGAACTGCGTTTAGAATTGATAAGATTATGGAAAAGTGCACGCATAATTATCGATGCATCTACAAATAAATACAGATACTTGGGAAAGAGCACTCGAAAACTACCACGTGAGCGGATTTTGTAATTGTCAGCATTAGCCGTTTTTGAAATAACAACCTTACTACTAACAATTTTATGTATCAAAATATTATTTACTTAATATTTATAAAGTTTACTTTTGGTCCAGAAAATTGTGATTGATGTTGCTATTACAATTAAAAAGTCTCGGGATGAGTAACATTTATTTTGTTCCATTTGCTGAACTGGCGTAACAAATGATATTACTTTTTTATTTATACCAAAAATGACTGGAAAGCTTAGTTTCGCATGTTTAAGCCAAGAATCAGCAATTAGATACGTACTAGTCGTAATTAAAAATTTTAAATCTATGTTTGACAAATTTACATCTTTATTTAGCTATCAGTGCAAGATTTCCTTTATGGTTATATTTCCTGATACATGTGTTTTAAAAAAGATAGATTTGATTATCTTAAATGAACGTAGTTCTCTATGATCGGCTCACAGTAAAATAAAACAGTGGCGCGTTTCATCATTTTAAAAATACAGTAATAGTGAATAATATCCATGAATTTGATGAAAAAAAATATTTTGAATATCACGATTCAAAAATACGTAACAAATTCAATCAATGGTTAAAAATGCAAAATAAAATTATCAATCCTAATTTTTAGAACAAAATTTATGAAAATTTAGTCCAAGCCTCATAATCTGATGAAGGAATAATTGTTTCTACCAACCTGCGGTTTGGAGCGCCCTTCGACTTGCCATTTTTCGCTGTTTTCATTCGAAATGACAAAAATTAAATATGTCGGCAGGCCATCTTTGGATTTTTTCGGGAAATATCTGAGCGAAATAGCGAAAAATTTGCGTAACAAGGGAGTCGGTCGCGTAGTGGTTAAAGAAAGTGAGGAACGCCTTTTCAATGAACCAAGCTTTTATGTTATTAAAAATATTGAACCACTGATGTCAGATTCGGTAATACATGTTCTCGTGTAAATTAGGCTTTAACCATTTCCGTTTGTTTATTGTTGCTTCTCTATCAGTCAGGTGTACGATGTCGTGCTTTCGCCGAACGCGTTTTCCGTGGACACAACTTTGGAGTCGTACCTGTACCTAAAACCCATGAACCAGATTGGCGCCTTTTGAGCATCGAGGAGGGCAGGAAGTTGCAGGAGTTGGCTGCAAAGAACGAGGTTTGCGCAGAGAAAGTTGCAATAAAATGCGTAGCCCCTATGCCTCCAGTTTTGGCGGTGAAATTACGCAATCTGGGCAAAATTCCAGAGAGGATTGTTGAAGCAGCAAAGAAAGCTACTCCTCCAAATGCAAATGCAGCAGTTCAGGAGAGCAGCGGCTATCTCCTTCTAACTAAACTCTTTGATGATCCCACTCTCTTCCAGGTAAATTTTGTGTATAATATTTTCCTTTTTAAATCATGCTCTATGTTCTAAGTTTAAAAATCCGCCTTTTAACCGTTTAATTTTTCTTTTTTTGGGATCTTTAATTACATTTATTTACCTTATTTCAAATTCCCGGGTAGGCATATAGAGTTAGGTCTGTAGATTCCAAGTTTCTCATTGGTTGCAAGAAACTATAATTTTTATTGTTTTTTTTCCGCGATCTTGTCGACAATTTTAATAGCGATGCTACCCACAATTTTAATATTAGATTAAGTAGCTTGGTTCATTGCTGTGTGTTTGCTCTGGCCTCCTGTTCTTTTTGTAGGGCGTTTGACAAGTCAGAATTACTTGTCATACGATTTATCCGGGTGTTTTTACCGTCATTTCATTATTTGTCAGTTGTTAGAAGATTGAATGCTAGTTTTCTTAGTCGAAGAAGTTCTAGCATGTCTTTGTTTTTACTTTAAACGTAGTCCCGTTTTGTTTCAGCTTTAAAATTTAGAATTTGACGTAGATATTGCCATTCTTTCTTAAGAAATGTAGTGTTTATTTGAACGCAATTCCGTGTTGATTTTATCAATTGTGCTAAGGATACTCGCTAATCATTACACCACTTTTTCTTGTTTTGCAATACTTGGTGCATTTTCGGTTCAAACAGTGCGTTCTGGTATTCATTGTCCGAGTACATGTCCGCTAGTGCTGCAGCATTATTTAAATCGTTCTTGTGTCTTGCTGTGTGTTCCAATCCATCTATGTCATTTCAGTCTCCATATATTCTACTCAGATGAGTTCCCTCTCTTTTCCTTCGCTTCCCGAGACTCTAATGACTAACTCTCCCCCTTCCCTGTTTTGACCTTACGCTTCACCCTCCGACTAGAACGACACGAATCCTTCGTGTGTCTTTAACGTTTTGTGTGGTCCATCAAGTTAAGGCTTATGATTCTGTTCTGCTTAATCAGCTATTAACTAAGGTGGTCCAGGTTATAGTATAACGAATTCAGTTCACTGTCTGTAAGCGGAATGACCAACATCACTAGTTAAGCCTGATGGCAGCATTGGAGTTTCTCACCAGGAGACTCCCTTCTATTCAGGATGAATATTGGAAAATACATTCCTCTATGGACTTGGAAGTTAATAGGTGTGAACGTGGCAAATTCGTGGTTTCATGAAAAAAATTGTATGGCTTGTAAGCTTAATACGCCTATTCACACAGGTCCCGATTGAGCCGAGTGAAGAGGAGAAGAGTCGAGTGTTTCCAGAGTATGAGAATCAAGTGTGGAAGCCCTTGCCGGCGGGTCTAATTCGAAACGACGAAGCTGTGGACACCCGAAACGTCTACTACATCAAACGTAGCGACACGCCCAGTCTCCGCTGGCGAGTCGAGTTGGCCGACGAAAACGTCGAAGATGAACTCCTTCAGCTCTCACCTCCGCCACCCGAAAAGAAGGAAGCCAGCCAATCAGATTGTTGTAAATAGATTTCTCTCAGGTACTCCCTCAGCGTTCTAGCAAATACATCGATTTGTGTAAAAATTTCTATGGTTGAATGTCTTCTGACTCATTTTAGGTGAGATCGGAGTGAGTTTCGGGGATTGTAACATCATGATGAAAAGATATGTTCATTCTAAGTACGCAAGGGAAGATACTCTCGAGTCTTTGCAAACCCTGTGTATAACAGTTATATTCTACTAGGCTATCTCCTTACAATTTTATAACTACTAACAGCAGGAAGTTGCAGCTTCCGAATGAGAATGCTGATTTAAGAGTGGGTCAAATAATATTGTAGGGCAGGCTGCGCCCTATCGAAGGTGTGCTTTCTGCGACTCTGTGAAGTTTGCCCAGTTCTGATTCTTGATATCTAGAGCAAAGAGAAAGCGGGAACATCGAGCAACTTGTCTGGTTATTCTGTTATACCATGAAGTAGCCAGAAACATAATTTTCGGTCTAGGCAGGAGGTCCAGCATGTTGTGAATGATGGAGATCTTCGGTCATAGTTATTCAGAAAGATGAATGTTCACAGGCCGTCGAATTGTAGAGACTACGACAGATAGACATCGTTCCTAAATCAGAACGCCAAGAATTAAGTATGGGCTAAGGTATTAAAGAGGAGCGGAAATTCAAGGACCTGAGAAAGAAGGCGCGAACTGGGTTACTTTAATTGATCTTGTAAATAATACAGGATGGTTCTAGTGGGTCATCACAAAGCAAATGCCGTCGAAAATCGGTATGCCGTTTAAATAGAAGCCACACTTGATTTGAAGGTAAGTTTATGAATAATCTTCGAGGGAGACTGAAAAAATGGGGGTTAGCCATGAACACGAAAATGTTGGAGTTAATATCACCTGTTTGCCGGATTGAAGGTGCTCTAAGTTCATTGTATTCTTACATGTTAACCTTTGACAGACACTGCCTACTTCTTAGAAATTGTCCTTAGAGCAAGACATCCAGCGAATAACACGCCAAAATCTACACTGACTTTAGTTGGAACTACAACTGCCCATAGTAATGCAGCAAATTTTACCATTCTTAATTATAGGAAGCAACTGAAATCGGGTAATAGATAGTTCCAAG
>CAADRB010000003.1:2940499-2970143 GCA_900708905.1 Hymenolepis diminuta
GGGGGGCCCAAAAAGATTCTGAAGTGAAAAGTATCGAAGAGTCTTCCTTCATTTGATTTTCGGATTCAGTTTGTTCAATATTAACTAAATTGGTAACTTACATTTCAGAATTCAAATTCCATGATTCGTTCCTCGATTACAGTAAATGCTTGTCTACGATGTCCAGTGCCTATGGACCATATTTTTAATCAAGAAAGGTTGGTCTTGCCACTTCATGCTTTCTTCCAGTAGTTGAGAAGGCAAAATGATCTTGCATGATATTCGGCAGCTTACAGTCTCATCAGAGATGACATGAAATAGCTGAACATTTTAAGTCTGGTTTAGCCGAAGATTGAGGCATATTTTGCTAATCATTCCTCAGAATTAGCATCCGTTCGTTTGATCTCGTATATCTCTTGTAAACAGTAGTAATGTAATGCTGAATATTCGCTCATGTAATCCCAGGTCTTTAACTGACCTTCAAAAATTAAATGGAGATAACAGAATTAGAAAAATAAATCAAATGAAATGCTTGTTAATTTACTATTCATCATTAATAAAATTTTCGTAAGTCATCTAAATATTACGGAATGGATTAGTACTTCATACACGGACTTGCCAGAGCCAGTGTACCCACAGTCAGAAGATTGGGGAGTTACTGAATCCATCTATTAAATACAAAAATATAGGGAGTCTGTTTTAACGGGCAGACCGTTATCAAGGAAGGGGAGTTCTAGGACATGCTTTGTCAAGAATTTTAGATAGAATATAAAACCCTGATCAATATATTGAGTGACACTCCGAATACCTGAAAGTCGAGACATTGTCGAATTAAGTACGAGACAAAGAATCACATTGCGTATATGTCATTTTCATTATGCTTTGGATCAATTTCATATGAATGCTGATAAAACTGCATCAACCCAGTGCACAGGCACTGCGTTGTATTTCGGGAGAAAGTGAATCTGCGAAATTGGCTAAAAATACACTGTTATCGCGGGAAAGCATCTGAACGCAGAGAATAACAAAGCAGTCTAATGTGGATTAGGGAGTGGGCATCGAGTGGAGGTTGAAATTAAAGGTGATATTTGAATCGTCTACTTCAAATCCTAAATCGAATACCCCATTTTCTAACTATTCACTGTGCACCTTTCAGGATTTGTTCCTAGTCGCGCTTCATCCAGATGGCGTTCAGACCATACTAACCAGTTGAAATTTCTTCTAATAACCGAGTTGATAAAAGCCAGCATGATTTTGACATAGGAGAGCTCACTCTAATACAAATTTCCAAATTCCTCTTTTTACCGAGGATTCGTAATAGCATTTTATGCCTCTCCGTTTTAGTATAGAAATAATGCCCTTCATAATTTATTAAATTTATCCGCATATTGGCTGTTGATGTTTGAATTATTGATCGTCCGATTTTGCTCCTTCGACCATTCTGGATCTCTCTGTGGTATTCTTGTCATGCATAATGGAATCCCAGATTAGATCTCTGCACCTGCGTGCACTCGACGCTTAAATGCCAATTGATAATGAATGTTATGCACAACTCATAAATTGTACAAAGGAAGCCACAAATCTCTCTTATCGACTCCGTCTCACTTCTTCGGGATTTAAATAAATTCCAGGGTGCATGAAGAGTATTTGCCGAATTGCAATTTTTACGAGGATTGTGTGGTGACTTTGGAGCTATCTGCTAACTTCATTTCTGCATGGAAAAGTGTACAGCCCCACTCTCCTTCCACCCATTTTTTACCTATTTCTTTCCATCATCAAATTTTATTCTGTTGCCGCCTTCTCTCCTAGTCAGGATATTTCGGTGTCGTCTCTGTCTCTTACTCCACTTTCACCGAATTCTATCCTGCAAATTAAACAATTATATTTAATTTCAGGTTTCTTCATATTTTCAGCCTCTTGGCTGGATCGAGGATTGAGAACTGAGGATCTGTCCAGTCACCATTTATGCGGACATGCTGTAAAAAATCGTTCAACCTATCATCATATGTGAATAATTGGACGGGGACAAACAGAAAGTTTAATACAAAACGGTCTATAGAATCGTCTTCAAACTTGATTGATCAGAAGATTCGTTGAATATGGAGGTCGACCGTTGGCTTTTCAGCTTCCCTTCTCATTAACCAAATATTTAGTCCAAAGATTATCCGTTTTCGCTTACCACGGCTTTAATATATCAGTGTTCTTCGGTGTGGTTGAGCGACTTGTTATCGCATTTTCCCCATTTTAGCTTTAATGTTTTTCACTAAATGAGTGCATCGCCTCTAAAGCTCGAAATACAGAAAATTATTCTCTTTTCCTTCTCTCGCCTTTTTATTTTAATGGCTCATTTCGCTCATTATGCCATAAATTAGATTACCGGAGCAAAGCGGTCACAATATCGCCTATATTTAGACAAAAATAAGTGGAAAGTTTCAGTAAATTATTGTCTCCTTCTTTCCTTTAACTTCTCCACCGTAATTTCTTTCGGATATGATCCTGTAGCGGATGCTATACAAATAAGCTCATGGCTAAGCATTAGCAATACGCTCAGAGATCCAACTGGCTGCAGACAAGCGCAACTAGCTTCCAGCAGAGTCTTCTTTACAAGTCGTCTCCAAAATTAGCAAGACTATTTCCAAAGTAGCAAGAACATAGAAGATATCGTGTAGAGAGAGTTTACTACAAACGCCTAGTAATTGGGAGTACAATAACGCCACGCTGCACACATACTGATTGTTGATTGGCTGGGAGACCTCTGAACACACGGAAATCCTTGCTTGATACGCGATCAGTAGTGCGGTCGCACTTTCCAGAATGTTCAAGCGAGCCAGATTTTTTGGCCAGCCTTGGTGGCGTTGTATACTCCACAACCTAAATATGTTTGTGTCAAGAACTTTCAAAATAATGTACTTCAAAATAATTTGTTGTTTTAATATTATGATAATTATAATTGAAATAAATCTTATTGCGAATCATTCTTTCTTCCTTCGTAAATCAGTAAAAGATAACGTTCCAAAATTGTCACTTGGATAAACTGCGTTCTGAAATGTGGAAGTGTGTTGATGCCGTAGAATTTAGAGTTAGTGATTGAGTTTAATTTTGAAAAGGAGTTAGTTGAATGCTCTAGCATTACAAGAAGGCGAAAAGTAAACAGTCGAAAAAGAGAGAAAGTGGAAGGAGTTGAGCAGAAGTGGAGAAAGGAGTCATTTGATTTCAAGAGTCATGTTTCGAAGAGTCAGCTGGAAACTTTCTTTCTCACCTGTTCTCTCGTCATGAATGATCGCATTTTATTCTGTTAGTAAAAAAGCTTTCCTTTAAATGTGATGCTGCCTTTTTCCAGGAAAGAAAATCCCTTCAACACCTTTCGATATTCATGAAGGTCTAGTTGCTTGTCAATAGTTTAATTTAAATCAATTTTTTTGAATATATTAACTTGATAAAGGAAAACAAACGCGGTTATTGATAGTGTCCCTAAAGTCTACCAGACACTTTTTTTCATTCTTGCATGAAGACACTTTGCTTTTCCAGCTTCCGCTATGTTCTAGCGCTGACAAATTTCAACTTGACTATGGAAATATTCATTCTGCATTATTCCAGTTCTTGAGAAGTTTAGTTCAGGGAGAGGAACACTCGATGATTCTTCTCTTCAAATATAGCCAATGGGAAAAATTGTCTCTATTTTGAGATAGAATAAGAAAGAAATATTAACAATTAAAATTATTCCAGAGAAGTGAACTTATAAATTGTAATAAAGTGAATATAAAAATTGCCGGGCCATTGTTAATGGAAATCACCTGAGTAATGCATTTTGTTTATTTAAATGAAGCTATATGCACTATTGCCAGAAAATAATTGATTCGCCATTATAAACACGGCATTTGTTGAGTTTAGACCTCTGTAATCGCCAGGATTGAAGCCTCGACTACCTCGGAAATATGTCGATGTCATGGTGAGGGTTGCCAGTCTGTAATATGGCGGATTATCCACCTGCGTCTGTTGTCAGGTTTAGAGCGTCCTGTGTTTTGGTAAATGTTGTTATCGGCTTTGATGTATGTGGAATACGAAAGTGCTAAACATTGCTTTCATTTCTGTCAGCATTCGCATACAAGTGGCAAATTCCTCTGAAGTGGACTTTCACAGTGAGAGAGGTAAATGGAAATGTGTGGTGGGTTTTTCCATCCATAATTGACTAATCAATTTTGGGGTTTTGATTTGTTTGGTTTAGAGATAACTTCATATAGGACTTCTTATTGGTTGGCATTAAGCGTAGAAGTAAGAAAACCAAGGAGACGTTTCATGGCATTCCAAAGTTAAAGCTTTCTTCGTTAAAACTAGACCATCAGAAATCCCAATGGAATCCGTTGGGCTCGTTCTTTAACTATTCCGATACTGCGAGATTAGGAGAGATTTATCCATAAGGGAGGCTCCAGAATGCCTTTCCACTACCAGATTTAAGTGCACAACTTCCCCAATGTGGCTGACAATTTTATATTGCTGTCAGATACCTTCTTTCGACTAACTTTAATCCGTAGCGTTGTTTTTCAGAATTCAAGAAATTCATTTTGAATTCTTATTTTATTAAGTGAAAATTAAAAAAACGTCCCAACCGTTGTTAATCTTTATAAAGCTCAGCTAAACGTTGCAATGAGTTTATCTATTTTCTTTCCGGTTGGAAGAAAATGTTTGCAGAGGTTCTATATTCCCACCGATACGCACTTTATTCTACTGCCAAAACCCTTTGTAAGTCCTTCCTGTTCACATTGTCATAGCTGGGAGGAGTAAAAAACGCGCCAAACAATGAATGCACCTTCATTTCTATTCATTTCTAGATAAATCCTCCTCGAAGTGCAAAATGGCAAATTGGAAATATTTTGTGCTTATAAATGGGGCTCAGTCATTGATGGAAATAAGTAGAGACGGGCAGTGGCTATCTCATGCAATCAAAGCATTTGCGTTAAAATGCGGAGAGGGTGCGACAAGCCGGAGTCTTGTAGGAAGATCCTATTAAGGAACGCTCTACAGATAAGGCAATATCTGCTGAATAGGATACAAATTCGTGAAAAATGGACCATGAAGCATTACTTTTACAAAGGACGTGAGGAAGTGATCGTATTTTAGCATTAAAATTTTAAACTGCATCTGCGTTTCTTCTTATTTCTTGACGGTTGTATTCCCCCAATGATAGCAATGCAGTTTCTCGAGGTACTTGAACCGATTGCATTAACTTCTTCAACTGAATTTCTATTTAAGGTGTGAACACTTTAATTTACATATTTAATATTGCGACAATTCCTACGAGAGCTTCAAGAAGTCTTTCTTTGAATTCCCAAAAGAGCAATGGGGAAATGGTAATGATGAGGTTTTCGAAAACATGTTATTTCGGTTTTGAAAAGAGAAAAAATGTGTCAACTAAGCTCATCCTTACCGGAGCACTTCTTCAAATTGAATGTTTGGTCTGAAATTGATAAGTACAATTTTGAACCTAATTACCAGTCAATTTATTTTCTTTTTTTGAATTTAAATGAAATTGTAATTATCAAATCCATTAAACGATACTTTTCGAACTCTGGATGAACATAGTTGCAGCTGCAAGTCTCTTCGTTTGTTACTGCTACATCTGATGAATGGAAAGATTATATTGGACACAGGATGCGTAAGGTATATGAGGACACTGATGGTCTTGTAATTTAAACAACCCCGATAATAATTCATGTGTTTTTATATCGGAAGATCTCATGGCAGATACTGCCATAACTAATGAAGTGAAAAGAATGCTGCACTGGTGTCTACTAAAGCGAAACACAGCAACCTAGAAGTTGGAAGATTTCTACAAGTCGGCACATCTTTCGTTTGCAAAGTTAGAAAGGAGCTGCTGAATGAAAACAGTGGAGACGAATTGGACGCCACGAGGAAAACACCGTTGTCAACGCTCTGCTAACTCGCTCACTCAGAACACCTGGGTTCGTAAAAAGAATGCATGGACGAAAATCCTGGGAAGTCAATGCGACGTCTCGCCAAGGATCTTCAAGTGCTGTTAAGTCACCTTGGATAGACTGCGTAGGTAATAAAGGATGACCTTATGTCTTCCAACAAGGTTCGGTTACATCCCATAAAGTTCTCAAACCCTACGATTGGATGAATGGATGAGAATTTTCATTATCATGTCACACCAAACTTATGGCCGCCTCCTAACTCACCAGATATTAATTTCTTAGATTATTACGTTTGGGACGGGACGTGGTTGAAAAGGAAGCTAATAAGCGTCCCCGTAACACCAAATCCTCGCTGATGGAAGAAATACTCCGAGCAATGAAGACATCAGTAAAGATCACCTTATGAAAGTTTACAGTCGTTTTCGGACTCGGATTGAGTGGGCGATAGAAGCCGAAGGTTTATTCTAGAAACCTCGAATAAAACCTAGGCTAATGTAATGTTTATTTGTTTTGTTACAAGAAGTTTCATTTTCTCCTTTCCTAAAATGACTAAAAGGAAAGTAATCCAAACGGTTACCAAGGCGATGGATTTCAATTCACAAAATACAGCTTATCTTTTTAAGCTAGGAAACGGATGGCGCGATTTCATCTAATGAGGCTCCCTTGCTAATAGGAAATTGGGTAAATTATTTGTAATGCACATGAGGAAGGAAAAGTGAGATATGTCTAGTCACATTAGAGTAACTGCTTTTTAAGATCAATGTGCTTGAGACGATAAGGACCCAGATATACTCCCTCCCAACTCTTCTAACTCAGGTATCACAAAACATGGAAAAAGCCAGAGTCCACGCTACATTATTTATTGGAAGGAAGGTGAAAACATGTAAAAGTAGATAATCTAATCACGATGGCAGATAATGTAAGGCATAAAGTTACTACAAGTAACTTTCGCTAAATTACGGTGATTGCGTGTCGATAACGAAGGAGAGAAGGACAATCAGCACTGTACAGGAATCGCGTCAAAAGGATGGCGTCCCAACTAAAAAAGAGACAGATCTGAAGATGTATTTTTTTATTTGTTCTACACGGTTCAGTTTAATCCAAAACGTTTTAGACGCCACTTATAATTATTACGAGTGATTGAACTTTGGACCGTCCATCTACCATCTAGAATGGTAAAATTAGGGAAAAAAGTGAAATTCACTTAAGCGTCACGTCTTTAATTCACTTATAATAAGTCAACCCGTCGGATCAAAACCGCAGGTGAGAATTAACTCAACATCACCGGCTTCTTGTTTTGCTTATGTGGTAGCTAAATAACAATTTTGGGGTTTCTTCTTCAATTTAAGGAATATGTCAGCTACTTCAAAAGAACGCCAACTTTTATATGCCAAGAGATAAAGGAGGTCAAGCAAATTAGAAGGAAAGTGCACAATAATTGCCGACTAGTTTGTGCTGAAGAAGAGGAAATCACATCTAAATATTGCAGTAATTAAATAGTTACAGTAAATCAAGGTTGACGGGAATTCTCATGCCAGACGAATCTCAAAACTGGAACCTTTTAAGTCAATGTTCAGACTTAAAAGAAGTCTGTTGTTTCATTATATGCAATCCAGTTAATTGAAAAAGGTGACGAGGAAGTTTCTTTACTAAAAGTAAAATGTTTTAGGATACTTAATAAGCTTATTTCGGTTAGAAATTGGTTTTACTTTGGATTGGGAGACATTCGCATTGTTTACCAACTTCTTAATAAATGAACGCTTTCATTCATTTTCAGATCAAAGAAAGTCGATCCATTTTAGTGGACATCAGAAGGAGGAGGAGTACAATCTAAATTGCCCAAGTTTTAATGTAGGAGGTTTGTGCCTTAGATACAAGCGAAAATGAGATTGCAGAGTTCAATACCGCCGCACGTCTTTAATTTCATCCTTTTGCCTCTTCGATAAGATAATAACCGGCACCATGTACTTCCATTGATATTCGTTTTAGGTGAATAGTTTTCATTAAAAGGGGAAAATTGTAATGAATGTTGGTGTCCAAAATTGAAGGTTTGCATTCATTTGCTCTTTTTATAACCTCATTCAGTTCATATACTACTAATTACAGAAGGAAGTACCCACCCGAACAGTCTACATTTAAAGGATTAAATGCTGGAGTCACTCCCACCCTTTGAGTGGCACATCCACCAGTTGGCATTAGCTGAAGAGATTTTTTTCTAAAAATTCCAATCGTCTCCGTATTCTTCCTATCCAGTGGTGATGAAACTGTTCTCCATTGCTTTCTGACTTAGTGCCCCTCCTAAGATACGTTTATCCATTAGGTGTTATTACGAAAGTAAACAACTGCACATATAACAATTTTCCATTATTCTGCCCTGTTTTCGATTAATCGATGCAATATTTCAAAATCTGATATGTTTTCCCTCAGATTCTAATCCAGTGTCATGGATAATTCCGCCAATCTGGAAGTTTCAAGGTCCCGCCATATTGACGCACTTCGAGAAACTGAACACTAGTCAAACAAAGATTTCAGTAGCATGATTTTGCGCAAGACTGGCTACCGTGCTGTCCTGACAAAATACCGACCGAAATAATGATTGATAGTGACAGCAATTCGGTCACATCTGAGGTGAAAGCCAAAGGAGCTGTTAATTGAATTAATGATTAATCTTTCCAGTACACCTATAACACTAAAACAGAGGTCCCCGGAGGAACTTTCGAACAGATTTTGCAACAAGTTAGAGTTTGGAAATAAGGCTAGAATTGGCACTGAAATTCAAATATTCGCTTGCAAGCAATTCGGGTGTCATTTTGAGTTACGATCTTAGTAAATCCAGAGGTGAACTCAAAGTGTCCTTCGACTTCTAATTCCTCCAATGCATTCCCGGCAAGTTATCTTCCTACACTTTTATGGGCAGATAGGTAGTCGAAGGAATTTCCGATGGCGTCTTTATGCGAAATGATGCTAAATCATGGACATTAAAGTGCTGATTAAGGGCTTTTGGTTCCATTTAAAGGAGAAGGCAATTCAGAAAAGAAACTTGAAATATATAAAAAACGAAGCTAATCAGCCTAATCGAAAGCTCCCCTTCTGTCAAGCACCCAAAAATATGAAGAGGCCGTCACTTTATACGATAAATAAGAGTAACTCCCAAGCTCCATAGATTTAATATTCTCTCTTCTTACAAAACGAAGCACTAGAGTTGCGCGCCCACTTGTCATTCCAGTGTGAGCAAACCGGTAGTTGTAAGCGTAACCAACAGTGATTTACATCTTCATTTCAAAACTGGTCTACCAATGGGAGACGTATATGCAGAGGAATCTAGCTTCAGCTAGTAGACACACATTTCAATCGCGTTTCAACGCTCCTGCTGGACAGAAGGGTGGCACTCGGTGAAGTAATCGCATTTCGAAGGTCAACAGTGACCATTTAGCATAACTTTTTACGTTGACCGCTACGCCATCCACCACAACGTAAAGCCATTTGATCGTAAAGACACAAAAAGAGACAAGAGTGGAACAAAATTCGAAGCATATTTCATCCAACCACTAACTCAGCGCGCTCTGAGGGTTGGTGTGTGTCTCAAGGACGTGAGGCAGTTGTAAACACACACACACACACACATTTTGAGGTAATAAGGGAGAGAGGGTGGAGTGAGTTAGAGGCAGGACACACAATGAATATTAGTGCTGAGTAAAGAAGTAGTCTTTTACACAAGCCGAGAGAGGGGAATCAAATTTATAGGTGGCGGTGGTTTACATTTTCATGCTGCTGTAAGTGCACAGAGAGGCTAGCAATAAAAGTGAGGAAGAAGACAAGGAAGAAGGGAGTGAGAGAATACTGAAAACTTTACTCGAAAGGAGGAGCACTAAAATCATCACAGACCATCAACATCGTCACTATTGAATATATATCGACAAATAAGAGGAAGGAGCGGGAGGTGTTCTATTAAGTGGAAGAGGAAGAGGTTCGTACAAGACGAACGAGACTCTGAGTGACAGCTTTGAAATCGTCTGTCGCAGCTGTGGGAGTATTGTTTGGGGAGAGGTGTTTGAAACGTGTTACGTAGGAGGATGTTCCAAAGACATGACACACTTCAGCCATCACTCGCACTCTCTGGCGCACCTTTCCACTCGTAAGTTCTAGTGTGGGGGCAGCAGCAGCAGCAGCGGAGGCTGAATTGCAGCTGGCAGCAGCTGGTGGAGAAAAGACAAACTGAAGGAGATACTTTCCTGGTCGGGCAAAGTGGACGCGTGAGATGTTGAGTGCAGCGATTAACTGGTTCATCAGTCGATCCGGATTGGATCCAAAGAGGGCCGCGGTGGTGGTGGTGGTACTCGTATTAGAAGTGTTTTCTGACTGGGAGGCCGAGGAGGAATGATGAGATGCAGCCGCTGCTTTCCGCCAAGTGCCCGAAAAGATGGAAATATTTCGCGGCTTCTTGTCAAAACAGGCTGGCAGAAGAGGTTCCAGACTATTGTTCAAATCTACAACAACAAAACATCTTCATTGTTAACTCCAAATTCAAGCAAGAGAATAAGCAGCCTGAGAGTATACCTTCAAGCTGACCGCGTTCGGGCAGCATAGGACTCCAGGGATCATCCACAGGGATGGCAGTAGTGGTACTGTGGTGTTTCCTCTCTGCGGTAAAATGAGCTCTTTGATGAGCAGGCAAAGGAGAGTCATCAGTTACCAACGCATGCCTCCCGGCGGCAGGAGACTCGTCTACGCTGTCACCTGGCCTTCGAGTTGGTGTGGCTCTTGAACTAGACAAACAAACAGCAAAACACCATCCATAATAAACACTCTCAAATCACATGGCTGTGTAATGGGCAATTATTAAGGAACATTGATCCAAAAGTGAGAACTGAGGAAATATGAGTCTTATTATGGGAAAGGGGAAGGAAAGCAAGCAGTATTATTACTGTTGAGGACGGAAAGCAGGAAAATATTGGACAAGAGCTTAAAACTAAAATGAAATCTAGCCAACTTAGATCAAAAATTGCTGGATTATAGCAGCGCAAGTATTTTGAAGATATTGGGCCAAAAAAATGAATCGAGTGGAAAGAACAGAAAATGGGGGAGTGCCGTGATGAGATTGGTGATGTGCTTATAAATACGGGACACCTCGGTTCATGTTTTTGGAGAAAACCCTTCTCCTGACGCTCATGCTCTTCTCCTTGAGTCTAGCAACATCTTAAACGATAGCAAACTAGCACTATCCACTTCAAAGAAATCGGCATTTACTGATTTCTTCCGAGTGCAGTTGATATTTTTCAGCCTTAAACGATGAGACTATTTCATAAACTAGATCTTTCCACTCCATGATTAAGTAGGCGAAGCAACCCGCGCACTTGACCTTGTTTGCTCTATTCGAGAAACGATTTATATAAAGCTGAAGGATAAACGAAAGTGTTTAAATTACCGATGTTGTAGAGTACACCTTAATATACTGCATGAACTTCAATTAACACTAGTTTTTTCGTTTTGACGTTTTAATTAACTAAAAATGGAAGAGTTAAAAGCGCTGATCTGTGTGCCAGGGAAAAACTAAATGAGAAAAGCAGTTTGAGGTACAGAGATGGGAGAAGGAGGAAGAGAGACGTGTTTGTGTGAGCACGGGGAGGGGGGGTTGAGTGCAATGAACACCGATGATGAGATGAGAATGGGGAGTGAAAAACTGCACTTTACTTACTGGGAACGATTTCTTTTGCGACGGAAGCTGCAGAAAAATAAGCGATGGAGAGATAAAATATGGAGAACCAGATACGTCTAAGAGACTGGAAGATATATTACTAGAAATTAAGTAAAAGAATGAAGATCTTTTGTAGTATGTTTCATTTTTATCCATTCCATTGTTGGGTGGGTAGTAAGGTTGGAGCACATCAATTCACATCCAATGACCGTGTGGAAATAGAAACGTCCCCGATCAGAGAGGAACCAGGATGTTTTTCAAATAGGCTCCCCAATCAGAGACACAAAATACCTTCTGAAGATGACTTGCTGTTACTAACCTACTAAGGGATTAGTGAAGCTCGGCCTCAAGCCCCGAATCCTGTTACTACAGACCACCTTAAGACTGCAGCATGCTTGATGCCCCTTAAATCAAAAATGAATAATGAAATGAGAAATTAGTAGCATGCATCGCCTCTAAAGCCTTAAGACTTGGAAAGAGTTTCGCTCTCCCCTGTGTCCTAGTAGGCCCTCATGTTTAAAAGTTAATAAAAATTAGCACCAATTAGGGAAAACTGTGTTCCAGCTATGACTCCTTACTACTTATTACTACCTAAATGGAAAATAAGTAGCGCAGAGTACCTTTTGCTGAGTCGAGAGGAGACAGATCGGAGGAAGGAGGATGAGGAAGCAGCGGAATGATACTCTGTGGGCTTTGTTGTCACCCGGACTGGCGATTCGGAGCCTTCCTCATCATCGTCTTCGGTGGACTGCTGTCGAAGGGTAGCGGCAGGAGGCCGGAATCGTTGAGAGTGCTCCAGTGCGGGCTCCAGAGCGGTTACGTGATCACGAATGATGCGGGAGGGTGGAGCTGTGGATCGATCGGGCGCACCTCGCATGAAAGCCGGTACGGTGTTTGGTGGGGCCCCGGGGAGCACTGTGTCCGCCGCTTCAAAACGAATCGCTTGTTGCTGGGCTACCCTCTTATTCTCCCGGTCTTTCTTCCTAGACATACTCCTATTCAAACGAAAATAAATGCAAATTATATGCGAATGAAGTCAGTTACATTTCGCAGATTAACTTAGATAGTTTTACTCTATGCAACCTGGTAGATTCATTTATGAAAGTTCTGACCTCTCCAAGGGTGATTGAATCCCCCTGCCCAAATTCACATTACACTCAATCAGACACAAAAGTAGCCAAATTACCAAATTAACGCGGTTTTACAATTCAAAATACCTTGAAAAGCGCTGATTCCTTACCAATTTTAGATATAGAGACTATTCAAACAGTAGTTGTCAGTTTCTATCACACAAATTCTGACTCTTCCACAAATTCACTCTTCAAATAGACCTTCTGCCTCTGATATGAGCCTCAGCCAACCAAGATTTAAGATTACAAGTGAAATAGTGAAGTTATACCAGTTATTAGTAATGTAGAATAATAAGTTAATTTGGCCTTCAGAAAGACATATTTCTCATTCATCCATATTCAGATGCTTTCCCATGGTAAGAGTTCTTTGTAATAATACTCACAAAATCTACTCTGTTATTGGAGGGCTCATAAAATAATACCCTGACAATTGCTGCTGATTGGTCATAATTTATAAATGAATTATTGCATGGTTGTTGTTATTGCGCATTCTCTTGGGATTTTTCCCGACTGATTCATTCTAAGAGGTAATCTAATCTCCTTTCGCCCCAAGCCTCCCACGTCCCAATTCAATTTACGCACTAGTGGTAAGTGAAATTAGACCCCGCCCCCATCCATATATAAAAAATGAATGAAAAATAAGGAAATTACCTTCGAACACGTTTCCAGAATCTGCAGACATCCAACGTTCCAAGGAGTCGTAGAAGGTCGATTTTGAGAAAGAAAGAAAAGCTGATTAAAATGGATTATAAGCAAAAACAGGTCACACGGTGCACTATAATCACAAACTCAATGACACGAGAGACGGATGACAAACACAGTGAATTGAAACACGAGAAAAAAACAATACAGGCACGAGACAACAGAAGTGGTGCTGTTATTAAATCGATCGCGAGAGAGCACACACAAGCAGTGGAGCAACCCACCCGCAGAAAAGAGCAGATCCCGTCTCCCGATTGGCCTTGCCGCCACCGCTGCTACTGATGTCACTCAAGTTGTCATGACAATCTTCATCATGATCCGTCGAGCTAATTAATACACACAGGCAAGTACAAGCAAACTGCCTAAATAAGCAACTAAATTAAAGCAGATGGCCTATTTTCTACATTATCTAGGAGTTAACTCCATCTCTGATGTTTGGGGATTACTTACACAAGTTAGAAAACCTGCGTCGCCATATTATAACAAGCACATCATTTTTTCCCTTTCAAAGTCTTTAGAGATTCAGAATAGTTTTGAGAATGTGAGCATTCAACTAAACCACTAGTAAGAAAATAAGTGGAGGTTGCACGGGGGGGAGGCAATGGTGATGTGGACTTACGAATCGTGTCGTTTGAGGGTGTTAGAGGCGCTGTCACGAGATGATTGGCTGGGGAGGGTAGCTGTGGCATTGGCAGAGGTGAGACGACGGAGGTCAGCTGAACCAGTGGGGCGAGTGCTTGTGGAGGAATGTTTTATTCCTCCACCGACCAATGCGTCCAAAGCGCCGCCAGCATTGTCTTTGCCAGCTCCAGATGCATCTTCATCAACTTGACTTCAAGGTAGTGGTGGTGGTGATGAGAAGGAAAAAAATAGTGACATCATTAGGCAGGACAATAGGCAAGTCACAACTTGAGCTCATTGATTTCGACCGAAGTAAGAATTGTAGAAGCCTAAGATTACTAAATTTGATTTCTTTAACCGAAAGCCCATTCAACTTCGATTGAATTTCTGATAAAACCAGTTGAAAATTTGCTGCCTCTGCTTCCTCTGAATTCTGAGGTAGCAAGCAAGCTAATTGAATTAAATAAGGTAACGGCACGTGATAATAAAAAACAACAACTACTAAATGTATTTTAAAATATTTAAATAACAGAAAATTCAAGTAGGAAATCAAATTCGAAAGCCCAAAGAGTGGAAATGCAGACCTTTGACTACGTCTTTAAAGCTCGTCGATTATGAGTGAGCTATTTACGGACAAAAATACACCGATGCCAAACCTTAACAATTGGTATATTCATGCTACCTCCCATCTTCTCTCCTAAGACTGAAATGCATGAAATGTTGTAATGGCAAAAAGAACCAGTTTTATTACTTCAAACAGCAGACGGTCATATAGCAGGAAAATCGAATCGCAAACTCAAGAGTTTGGATGCATTTTTGAGGCCGGAAGAGTAGTGGACAATGCAAAGTTTATACCAAACCAAGTAGTAAACGCATGTCTTTTTCAATCATTCTGAGCGTTTGTGGCATTAGGTCCTAATTTTGAAGAGCAAATAATGTTGCAGTCGGAGAAAGAAAGTAATCATAGAAGTTTAACTATTAGCAAAGAGTTTCCGATCACATCAGGGAAAACGGTACAATTACAGATATGTTTGAAGGGCTGCTAAAATGCGGGACAAAGTATAATGGTAAAAACAAAAAATGAGTAGCTATTACTGGAAATCACCCTGCATGAGTTCTAGTGAGCTCGGCTAAGATACCATGTCCGCTTAAATGCAAGTATTTTTACTATTGAAAGGAAGATACATCAGAAGTGGTTGACAACCAAATTAATATTAAACTGGTAAGCTCTGGACGACGAGAACTTGAATTCCTTTAGGAAGTATGGGACAAATTCTGAAACTCGAACATTCTAACGAAACTACATCCGATGCGTACAACCTGAATCGGAGTAGTAAATGTTGGAGGACTCTCTTTTTATGTCCTGCTCTTAAGTTCATATTGAATTGTTTGATTGTTGCCAAAATGAGTTTGTAAAAATAGAAGCAATGAGAAGGATGAGGTAAGCAGAAAAGTAACTAAAGCAATAAAGTAACCAGGTATCGAAGACAACTAATGTCAGACATCCTGGAACAGACTAACATTAAATTAACTGAAACATCTCTGGAAAACTCACAATCTAACATCGTGTTCAAGACTCACCAAATGTGATGCGATCTTGTTTGTAACAAGGAAGAGGGCTTGAAAACAAGGGATTGAATCGTTAGCACATTACTACGCATCTTTTGGCAAATAATGGTCATTAGCTCCACCAAATCAAATTAATTTTATTAAAATCGATATCGCTTAAATTTAATAAAATGAAACTAAAAAACAAAGTTCTAACGAGAATACCTTCTGCTGAGCACTTTCAACCTCACTATCAGTAATAAACTTAAATTAATCGGAAATACAACTAAGAAAGGCGATGATTCTACAGTGGCACTTACTCAACAATGTTATCCATGTTAGGCACTCGGACAAGAGCTTTTGAAGAGTCATTGTCGTCTGCAGCATTACCAGCTGTGCTACGCCTTTTGTCTGCAGAAGTGAAAGTCCGAGTCCGTCGGACGCCAGCACTGTTCGAACCGGTTGTGGTAGTGGCGGGAGCACGATCTTTTTTTGTGGTTGCCGTGGAGATAGCGTCGAATCTTGTCATCGCCATTACAGGGGCGGCAGCACCAACGGCTGAGATCTTTGATTTGTCGAAATGCTCTCCACCACTTGTCCCTGAATCTCCTGTAACCGTCTCTCTGTGAAAGAAGAAAAGGTAAACATAAGTGCGATGTTCAATGTAGCAACATGCTTCAGTTCTTACATTGTGAAGCAAGTAGAAGGCAATGTTGTGGTCCCCTAATCGTCAAACGGATTACAATCAGGTTGACTTTTCCAAACTCATATGCCTAGGTGCTACTCAAGCTTCTAAAGAAATGTCATGTAAATTGATAAACAATGGGAGTTCTACATAAACCAGTGGCTCAGAAAGTCACGCCAAGCAATATAGAGTAAAGACGACTGTTGTCACAATACAATTATTCCCATCGCGTTCTCCGTCACTTTTCCACCTTGTTCGTAATGAAGATAGATGTAAAATTTCAGTGCTTCCTAAATCGAAGCTGCTTTCCTCGAAAATATCTTATTTTACGAGATAAGAAAATGATCACTAAACCAAGTTTCTCTAACAACACGGCTCACATAGAATAAGAGACATATTTTTTACTGGAAGAAAATTGAATCTGATTACCATAGTGACTTTAAACCGATTTCTTACAGATTTTATTATATTTTGAAACAGCAGATGACAACCCCGTGTACAGTGGCAAACATAAGCTTCCTATCTATCATGGAGGTATATGAAGACACTATTATCCTCTGTTCCCTTATTCATGCCGCGTTATTTTAGCACCTTTCCTGTCCTTATTTATAACGAAAATAGTAGAAGTGAAGGGGAGCAGTTTAACAAATTTCCTTGATCAAATTTTGGTGACTACTTTCCCAGAATTACTTGCACTGTGAAGATGACACCAAGGGAGAGAGAAAACTTACCTACATTACCCAAGCCATACTAATGACTCAACACGACAAGTATTGTTATTATGCTAACTTAGTAACTATATGAATGACGTTTAATCTGATCTTCTTACCGTAATCTTCATCAAAAGAACCCTAATTTGCTCGAAATATCTTGAAATTTAGACAAAACGAAGAGACCCTCACCGACCTGTCAGCAATTTGACCTATACCGAATCACATCAAAATAACTATGCATTGTCAAGTTAATATAATTCATTGAAGATACTGAACTTCCTCTTTCTCTGCATTAAACCTGATTCAATTGAAGTGGTGGGTACCTTGTTGAATTAGCTTTATATTAATCATAATAATTAACTTACTTTAAAACGTTCTTGAGATAGCAAAGGCTGAAGGAATTTTCAATCCTTTATTTATTTATTTACGTAAACTCACTCCTTCTTTTGAGCCCAAGCAGACTTCTGTTGTTGCTGTTGTTGTTGTGGTTGTTTGCCATTCGTGGTGGGAGCGGTGGAAGAAGACGATCCAGAAGTGGAATTATTGTTTGTGGATGGAGGAGCTGCTGGTGTTGACATGGCAGCCGACCCATTCGCCCGCTGTGCAGTTGTAGATGTAACGCTCGAGACTATCGCCGAACCCTTCCTACGCATAGAGGTCGAAGATACCAGCACTTGGGGGGTGTCTATAAAGAAAGCGATGGTAATAGCTACAGCAAAAGCATCAACGTGTTCCTCTGTTAAGTTAGAGATCATGGGTTCGATACCACAGATGAACATCTAGTGATGTGCATGGTCAACCACATTAAGTCAGCTCAACAGGAGGTGCGGAAGAACGTGAGTTTCATAAGGACGGCTCCAAATAGCCTTTTCTCCATCCAGGTTAAATGCTGTCAACTACTTCTGCTAATGGACCAGAACAGGTAAAGCATTTCTATATCAATTAGGACGTTTTATTAACAAAAATTCATCCAGAACCTCCTAAAAACGTGTCTTCCAACTAGCTTGATGTCGCGGTGACGATCGATAGCTCCTTCAATCACATAAAGACAGTCAAAGAGACTCGGACAGTGCCAGGAAATTACACCGGACTAAACCAGTAACAAAAGTTTTCAAATTAACTACTAGGATAGTATGGGAGGTGAAACTATGCACAAGTAAAATAAGCCGCACAGTCACATCAAACGGTAAAGGAAAATTATCGTTAAAATTTACCGAAGAAGAGAGTTGCATAAATAATCATGTCAGACCACGGTGTCCCCGTCACTCCCTATCTAAATAGCTGTGCTATGTTGCCAATTCCAATTGGTTAAAAGTTGCAATATACTTTTGCATCACTATAAGTAACAAGCAAAACAAATTCGAAGATCCTTTTACGAAGTCGTTTCATCAAAATAAGTAGGACCTGGTAGATACCTGGTGGCTTCTGCTAAAAGTACAAGAGGTTGAAGGAGAAGAAGGACAGTTGAACCTGTGTGCGTGTGCCTGTGAGGTCATTTGCATATGCATGTGTGTTTGGGGCATAAACAAGACCACATGTCTTCTGAATTGATTTGAATTTCAATTATACAAGCAAACAATCCACTAGCCGATCGTAGAAAAGTCGCGCACTCCCTGCAAACTTATCTTGTGATGGTGCCCCTTACGATTGGGAGAAACTCTGACGCTATCTCTTTACCGCTTATTTATTCAAACCGTTAATTTTTTTCAAGTGACATCATTTTCAATTAAAAAATTCATATCTTCCCACTTTTCTTCTGAGCAGCATTTGTCGTCGGTCATTCAAATCACTCATAGTTGGCGATTTCAAGTTTCGAGTAACGTTTGCGTGAAAAGAGACCATCAAAATATAATTTGGTCAATGAGACGCACTGGATATTCACAAATAATGACTAACAAAGTTTAAATAAATGTGAACTCTATAAACCAGTTCAAAAAATTTAAAGGTCTATTAAATAATACAAAAACAAAACCTTCAGAAAAATCCAGCAAAACGAATTCCACCTTCGGAAAAGGAAGACTTAGTATTAGAGTAATTCGTACGAAAACCTTGCACATTAATTTTAACCGAAAACAAGAAAACTTAGCAGCATTTCGGAAGCGGAAAATTTGTCCTGACAAATACTTCTCAGCATTTATTCTCCTCATATACAAGTACTGGGAGACGGATAAAATAAAAAAGAATGATGTGTACTCACCAGGAGCTTCAGCAGAAGGATTAACCTCGGTGCCGGCAGTGGAAAAGCTCTTGTTCGTAGCGGCGACACCGAAAGAGGTAGTGCCTCCCTTCTTTTCCCCATCCTTACTTGCAGTGGTGGTGGTGGCGGGGGTGTTGGCAGGAGAGGAAGAGGGGGGAGAGGAGGAGGGAAGAGCAGATCGATTAGTGGCCAGCAGAAAGTACGTGGCTGTCACGTTGTTGAATTTGTTGTTCTCCAGAGAGTCTCTTATCTCCTCCAGTGTGAATCCCATCTCCTCCATTTTTTCTACACACAGGAGGGAAAAACGAACAACATCGGTAGAAGGGGGAATAAGGGGTTTATGATCGAAGTCTCTTTGTCTGCGTGGATATTCGTCCCATCCTAAACTCTTAATATTTAATTTGAATTTTAACAGAGAGAAAATCCAGCTCAACGAGAAGTTGGGGAGCTAAACATCAATCTGCTACCCCCTTTAAAAATTAATGAAAAATAAATAAGGAGTCGGTTATTATAAGGAAAAGAGACATGATGAATCTACGGAAATCTTATCATATTCTTCAGATCGATTTAAAAGCCAAAAAAGAAACGATTGAAGACATGATTAGAAGGTGGAATAAGTTAGGCTTCAGTGCAGACTCAGATGTGAAGAGTTTAAAAATCGCGATCAGCAAGAGATTATTAAGTGAAAGAAGACCATGTGCAGTTCTATGACTGAAGTAAGTAGTTTGAACTTCAACTTTGTGAAATTAGGCCGAAAAGAAAAATGCTTCCATCTGCGAACAAATGACGTTCATTGTTTTCGAATTGAAGTCGAAAAAAATGAAGACTGAGCGGTCACACAGAGTCAAGCATTCATAAAACAACAATATCAATGAAATTCTTGCTCAAAGGATGCCAACAAAGGAAAGAAAGCAAGGTTGTGGCCCGGCGAATACTTTAATTGCCGACTTGTACTCCTATTTACAAACTCAACAAAACAGCCAACCAATTCGAACTTTAATAGCACCCAGATGTCGACGGAGGAAATCAGTTAGCCTTGATCCGGATATTCAATCTAGCCCATACTTACCTACAGAAATAATCAATCATTTCTTAGAGAGAGGGATAGCGGAGTTTCCTAATATTTTAATCATAAAACTGAGGTGGTTTCAAAATATTTTTAGCTGACTCACACATGCAAGCCAAATAAAACAGACTTAGGAGGAGGGAGTGCGACTTACTCAATCTGATGGGATCATTATAGTCGGGAGGGGGTTCTTGGTAAGGCTGAAGAGGAGTATCATCCATTCCAATGTTTGTCCACTTGTCCCCCATCACATTCTACAAGGAGTTAATCGACACAAATTAAAAATAGAATGAACCAATTTAATTAATTCTACTTCAGCTAATTATGTCCACATTTGCACTGCGCTCCGTTGTTCGTGACTGATCATTAACGCGAACTGCCCACAATTGCTCAACCGTCTACTCCAAAATTAACCTCATTTTGCCAAGTTAGATAAGTAAATTATATTTTCTGTTCGACAAAAAATTAGTTAAGCCATTTTAGGAGTGTTCAAAGACATCTTTCTTCAAATTTAAATAGAGCAAGAGATTATCAAGGGGCTCGATTTTACTTTAAGGGAGATCAGAGTAGTTTTCATTCACTTAAGACCGCGAATCCTTAGAAATACATTTTATTTTGTGAGTTGAAAAGTATTCGGAAGTTTTCAGATAACTCTGCCCTGTTCCCCTGAGATTGGACTTTACGTCAAATGAGATCTCCTTCTATTTTCCACACTATTGATTTACCTTAAGGAGGCTTCCTGTTTGATTTAAATGTCAATCACCAGATGGACTAAGTGACTGGGTGGTGGGAGAATTGTAGAAAAGGCAATTGTGTGCTCGGTCACTATAAAATTAATGATGTAAATATGCGTGGAGATTGCGTGTGTTAGGAAAGAGTAAACACTCACGAAGACCGTAATGTGTTGAGAAACTATTCTGATAACTCTATATAACTGGATACTTAAAACATTTCTATTTCAAACGCTAATTAAAGTCAAATTTTAATCAATTCAGATGTACCTGTAAACTTTGATACTCCAACATCATCAAAAAATACTTCATATTTAATCATCCTCTGGTGACCGCTACAGACGGCAAACACCTGATCAATAGCATGGCCTGCTTCAATTAAACCAATAATAAAATGACTCCTGATATGTTACCAACAAACTGGAGGACTGTGTCTGAGTTAATGAAAATAACAACTGATGATCTGATAACGAATATCGTCCTTTTGGATACTTTTATTGAGGTGCAACTTACCAGGAGGGAATAGCGTTTCTCGGGATTAAGAACGAGCATTTTCTTAAGCAGGAGTTCACAGTCGGTTGACATAAAGAAGGGAATTCGATATTTGCCTCGGAGCACCCTCTCGCGCAGATCCTGTCAAAAATTGTGAGAAAAAGAGGTGATATATAAGTAATCGTTCTGCTCAAGATGTTATTTTGAGATTAAGGGAGGCTATACAAATGAATCAAATTAGCAACGCTCAGTTAATTTAGCTTATTACTGACTGTAAAGCTAATATCAAACAATGTCTCTTAAGCAGCAAGGAGAGGATAGACATCATCATTAACTCTTTTAGATAGACCTACGCCCTGTACGCAGCATTCCAGCAGGTCTGTTGCTCGAAAGAATGCAGCTGTCAAATGTCATTTCTAATAATCGAACTATAAAGGCAGACGCACACCTTAACACCAACACACCGGCGCCTGTAGCTACATTTCAACCCACTTCTCTATTTCTACCTCTCGTATTTTTAGTCCTTTTCCCCAACAAACTCAGCTTCTCTCCGTCTTGTTGTGTGGTGAAGATACCGCAGCGACATTGCTGATTCTAAGATAATACGTGCTATTCGAATGCATTGATATTTAAACCAGAAACATAAACTGAGATTCATGTCAGGTAGAGAGAGAGAGAGGTCAGAGAAACAGACAGAGACATACCCGGAGATTTTGGGCATCGAAAGGGAGGTAGCCAGCCACGATTGTGTAGAGAATGACCCCGAGAGACCAGACATCCACCTCAGGACCAATGTACTTCTTACCCAGAAAGAGTTCCGGTGCAGCGTAGGGCGGGGAGCCACAGAATGTGTCCAATTTCTTGTCTGCTCGGAAAGTGTTGGAGAAACCGAAATCTGCCAGCTTGATGTTGAAATCTGCATCCAACAGCAAATTTTCTGCCTGTAATACAGGGAAAATTATTTACTCAATTTTGGCAGGATGATGTATATCAATAGACATAATTAAAGTCGCGGCATGATCTGATGAAGTGACCTCATCAAGTGGTTGCCAAGACACTTTGACAGGATATGCTCTCATAGTTGATTTCAAATTCTGGAGCAATCAATTAGGAGGAAATCGTCTTGTACAAAAATATTAAGCAGGGAATAGAAAAACTAGCGAAGGGACAAATTTTCGTGGGCAATTTATAGGAGAAATAAAAGACGGGACAGGAGAGCATTAAAAGACCACTTCGCTTGATACTACAGAGAAATTGGCTTATTCTTCTAAATATTATGTAAAGCAATGTAAAACTTTTAATGGAGACTCACCTTGAGATCTCGATGAACAATGTTCTTCTGATGGCAGTATTGCACAGCGGAGACGATTTGTCGGAACTTGATGCGAGCATCCTTCTCACGCATTCTACCATTCGACGCGAGATACTCAAAGAGCTCACCTAAAAGAGCGGAAAAAAATATACTACTCAAATTCACAGGCGTATCTTTCAAAGAGTGGAAGTTACTTTTTACCTTTACGAATTGGCGGAGAGAGGACGTTTCAAAGAAGTACTAGGAAAATTGGAAATTGAGCACAAGCTATTTTCATAAACATAGAATCATCCTTCCAATGAGGACTGAATAAAATATAAAATACGATGTCTTTTCCTATTGAACCTCCGTTTATTTAAGGAACGAAAAAGTCACAAACAACTCTGTAGCGCGACAAGAATAAAAGAATTGTAAAAGCCTTCAATAATAGACTGTCAATCATCATGGAGAGGAGCAGAAAACATTTCGAAAGAACGGCGAAAATACGAATATTCCTAAATTGATGTTTTATTTGTTTCGTCTTGAAAGCGAACAAGGTCATTTAGAAAATGAAAGAGAAGACTGCTGAAGAGGGCATATTTCTAACAGAAAAAGTAATGTATATACAAAGGAGCGACAGAAGTTTATGGATTTAACAATCATGAGATAGCCTTAGCTCTAGTCAAGCAGAAGCAGAAGATGCGATTGATAGCTGTTGGTGATGGAAATGACAACGAAGACATGGATGTATAAAACTTGGTAATTGCTATTCTATGAAAGGTTGAAAACAGACAGAAGAATCAACGCGAAGATGACTACTAGACGAATAGTGACGGCAGTCAGTTTCTTGTTTCAATACATTCAAAGCCGAAAAATGAAAATACAAAATAAAAACAAAATGGAGTTTAACGAGGGTGCTGATGCATTCTGGAATAAGATGGACTACTAACGATAAGCACCATTTAATAACAGGAAAAAAAATTATGACTACACTATTTGTCCTCGTCATTATTGCTACTGTGTCAGTTGTAGATTAAATAAAACTGTGATGTCTTGCTGAAGCTGATGCAATTACGATATATAGATATAAGAAGGGGCATGATTAAATGTGCTAATAATGAAACGGAATGAATTAACCAAAAAGGCCAATGCTTTGCATGACTGAACACCACCATCAGTTGAAGGTTTTACGTAAAGGAACTTGCCCTCTAATAGAAAGCATGCTAGGCGCGTTCTTTTAAGAACCCAAGATATCTGCAGGAGCCCGCTCACGAGATAGTCGGAATAACTTACACGCACCT
The DNA here is from genome assembly GCA_900708905.1 of Hymenolepis diminuta. Lineage (NCBI taxonomy): Eukaryota > Metazoa > Platyhelminthes > Cestoda > Cyclophyllidea > Hymenolepididae > Hymenolepis > Hymenolepis diminuta. The sequence continues at coordinate 2,964,584 of CAADRB010000003.1, forward strand.
GATATGAGAATAAGGATAATGACTACATAGACTACTCATTTCATAACAAGCATTACCTTAGCAGATGTCGGTGATTATCATGCACACAGATGATCACGTCACACCACAAGTTTGAACGGCGTACTAGAGATAACCAGTCAAAGGGAGTTTCTCAACATAGAGGTTCTAGAATGCCACCTCTTGCTTTAATGGACTCGTTAATCATAAGTAATAACTACTGGTAGTACGAGCAAACGAGATCAGAAAGATAGATTGTGCAAGAGGTAATTGAACATGTGTGCCAAGCCAATGATCAAGGTTACAGGATTCAGTTTAACGAAAAGTACTGCTGGAAAGCGGGCCTAAAGTAAAGAAGTCTGGGGGGATGGGAGGAAAAGAGGAGCTACCACGATATGATGATTGGGACTTGGTAACCATTTTGGCGAACTACATAAGTATGATCTTACAATACGAAAAAAAGGAAAAACGACCAGTGTGGTAATGATCTTGAAATTCGTTGATTGTTTTCTGTTGAATATACATGAAATCAGATAGTCATTCGAGGCAAGACCTATCTATCCTGTGTCTACAAAGATGATATATCACACGATGCACTTTTAATCTTTAAGTGAATTAAAAACTATGTTCCCTTTGAACATCAATCACTTTCTCACCTTTTTCTAACCAATCGGCCTAGTTTCGCACTTCGAACGCCCAACCAATCTCAACCAGCAGATTTTTCTTATCATTTTCATACGAGGTGGAATAGGATTCTCTTATAAATGACCTGAAGAGAAATCATATAATTGCCAGATGGGATTTCGGTTTACGGACACCGGCATTTAACTTGGGCAAGGGATAGGTACCCTGCAGTCGAGAAACTCGCACTGGCCAGAATTAATAAGTGCGGTTGGCCATCAAAGTCATTGGGCGTGCACCGATGAGCATCGGCTTTGTGACCTATAATTTTGCAGATAGCTATCGATTACTGTTTCCTTGGTGCAAGTTTAAATGTAAAAAATGCAGAGATGATCTTTTGGCAATTAGGCCTTCTGACTCACACAAAATGGTATTTTTGGTTGGACAATAAAGGAGAACTACAACCTGTCTGCCAGCCAGCCAGCCACATGTAAAGACGCACAAAAGTGCTGGGGGCTCGACTACTGCACATAAATTAAAACGCGGAAAGGCGGCTGCATAGGCGGCGAGAGAGCGGAAGAAGACGGACACAAACGAAAAAGGTGAATTATAATTAACCTGCATCTACAGCAATGGACAAGTTTGATGTTGCCTTATTATTAGTGAGTGTATTGTAATATTCGCACCTGAAAATCGACATATTCTCTCTCCCCTCTCAGGAGGCCTGAACATTTATCATTAGGATCAAGAAGCCGACTGTCACCAGTAAGAAATAACAAGGAGGTCAACTCGCGCAAATCATGCGGAACTGGAAACCAAAAGACAACAAATCTCTACACATCTTAAACCATTTGATAAAATCTGCAATTGACAATACACCATATTTTCCCCAAAACAATGGCGTTAAGCAAACTCCCCAACCCAATATTTATGGAATAGAAGTACTGAGTTTGTTGCTAACTGTGATTTGCAAGAGCTAACCGCAGTTTAAGAGCAGAACAACGAGACCTGACTAGGCCAAGATATATTGAACAAACCACGATGAGGATTCAAGCAAGTAAGAGAGAGCTAAAGAACAGAGATAAGAGGTAAGCGTAGGAGCCGGTGAATGACAACCGTGTCTGCGCGTATGAGTGGGAATACAAAGATAATTTATATGAGTCACTTCGGCAAGGCGTGCGTGAGAACATGAGCGCAGATGTACTTTTGAGTGAAACGAGATAGATATAGAAGGTGGGTTCAATAGACACCTTTAGACATGGCAGATAGGGGTTATGCGTCATAAAGACGTCACTGCGGCTTTGTGGACGTAAAATCAAAGTATTTTCATAGGGAATGCGAATGAAGAGTAATTCTGGAAATGCATGGTCATCCTTCAAGTTCTTCCCAGTGGGATGGGCTTTTATCTACCTTCAGTTCTTAACGTAATGGACGTGGGGGTAGTAATAACTAACTTAATGTCCCCGATTTGAATCTGAAACATTTTGTTTTAAGTTTGCTTCAAACGTTGCAGATTATCCAGTCACTGCCCACGTATTCTTTTATAAACACAGTGATTTATGAGAAAGCAAAAAGGACGGATAGGATAAAAAAGTCGATATTAAAATGAAGGGGACGGAGGAGGGAGAGGCTAACAAATAGGTTAAATGCTATCTTTTCCCGATATGAGATTTACGTAAATTACGTCTTAAATGTGGATAGAGAGAAAAAAGATCTGACCATCTATAGATTTAGATAGTACCAACAACAATAATATTGACGTCATTTACTGTAAATACTACTGAACACCTATTTTAAGAGATCGAGCTCCAATATTCAACATTTTAAACCCTAACCACATCAGTGACTCTGAAAAGACGTCCCTTTTTGGAAAGCACCGAGAAATTATTTCGTGGGGGTAAAAATGACGCCATTAGAAAGGCAACTAGATCACTGCTTAATAGTAGCTGAAAGGACCCAAACTGCCTAATATTGACTCGAAAGCATTAATGAATGAATGGAAAGCACAACTCACCATTTGCAGCGAATTCCATTACAAGGTAGACGTGTCGGTCAGATTCGATCACTTCGTAGAGTTTCACTAAAAAGGAGAAAAAAGAGCTGCAATAAGAGAATGAAAAAATCTTCCAACCCCGCACAACACCCTAATATGAAGATAGAGCTCTAGAGGAAGCAGTCAAATATCAGTTATATGTTTTCCCTTCAGCCGCTTGAGAAAGAAGTGCTAAGATGTTGTCAGATGCAATCCCTAGAAACTCAGCTTTGTCATATAGTAAGACTAGGATTTAGTGAGAAACAAAAAAAACAATACAAGGTTTCAGATTTTCATTATCGTTACGCCTTAGATCGTGTGGCCTACGAAAATTTTTAACTTCGCTCCCCACTGAATTTTTAGAACCACGTGTCTACTATTCTGACTAAAATTGACAATAAAAACAGAAAGTGAAGAAAACCTAACCGAAGGAATGTGGCATTAGAAAACAACACTGCCAAAGCCATAAAGTGGTCAAAATACTTGACTTAAGTGGAGGGCATATATCCTGGAAATGCTCTGTTATTGACCATAACTAGTATTTAATTAACTTGTACAATTTCCATCCACAGTAGTGAGTATATATCGAAGTTTCGATATCGGTAATCGGCACACAAGCATAATTTTCAACAATCATTAAGGAAAGGGGGTTAACATACCCTATATATATCCAATCAGGGTCTAAATCTCGCAATCTCTGATGTGGCAAACACGTAAATTGCCGCTAAATTTCCATCAAGTAATATAAAGATTTATCGAATTCTTCATCTCAGTTCTCAGTTAAGAAAGGGATAATAGTGCTATACCGAGAATGAAGACTTAAAAGCGAGATTGCTTTTAGACTGCCCATGACCTAATAAACGCAGACGCACGCACAAACATAAACCAGAGCCAACGAGTGGGCAAAAGATGAACCATCAGAGAACCACGTCGAAGGTACAACAACGACTCTGGGTCTTATTAACCTTACAGGGCCCTCTTTTCATCAACTCGCGCCTTCACTTCCAACCACATCACACTTATGAGAGCCAATAAGACAGAGGAAGAATCGAAGAGTAATTGCTAAAACGATATTTCCCATGATAAGGCTTTGACTGCCTGACATAAAGGACCTAGAAAGATATTCAGGAAATTTAATCGGACATCAGAGTGATGAGACGAAAATGTAGGCCAGTGGAGAAATAATCAGACTCCGTGAGTTCCTATACACACGTTGTAATTGATGAACGTTCAAAACTGATAAACCGATGCGTTTGTATAATCCTTCCCGACTATTGATTACACATCACGATCAATTGGACTAAACGAACGTTCTACCAGAAATAAACCGTCAAAATTGATGCTTTACGAACGCCGTTTTTCGCTCTCCTCAACTTACACAAAGGGATACGATGCATAATCATAAATGATTGATGGAATATTAATTTCTACCTATATTAAATCATCTTACTTTACAACCAGGAGAGAGGGAGATTATCGTGTTAATATTGGAATTTTGTTCCATCTATTTAATCTCAAAACTAGCCTAGAACTCGGTAAAAAGATACAAAGTCCGATATGAACAATTAAAAAATAAGATACTTGTGCTAAAGACAGAAAGCTGGAAAACGCGAGGATTGGAGGGAGACAAAAGTAAAACAAGTATATAAGAGGTTTGATAACTGCCAGGGCCAATTAGCAATGGAGTTATCAGATAAGGTCACAGGAGGCCATTTTAAGGGATTGATAATTGAGATCTGCAGGAAACAGAGCATATGCATACCTGAAAACGAAGTGACGGGAAACACATCACCGTCTGCACACAAAGCCCACGCACACAGTTCAAGAGTAAGAACAATCACACACACTCTACTTATGTGATCGACACGTGTTAGTGTAAAGAATTAGCAGTCTCACTTAGTCAGCACAAGAGTTGTTCATGCTGAGAAGCAAGAGAGTGTAAACAGTCTATTCACCTATTTAAATGCATCCAAATGGAATGACCCGCTGTGACCTAGCTCTTAACAAATGATGAAGAGACTACATTAGAGCTCGTGCTCATCCTCTTTTTTGGATTCCTACTTAGCTTAAATGCGTACTAGACATTCGATTCTTATACCCTACTATAAGGAATGGAGGTGAGTGAAGATGATGAGTGAAGAATCCATCCCTCATTCACGAGAAAATTCAGCTTTAAAATAGGTGAATTGGAATCCAGTCAGTGCATTACTCATTCGCGAATCACAACTCGTTAGGCGATTAAAGGAATGAGCAATACGAACAACAGATTCTGCACAACTTAATGACAGGAAAAATAGTTTAAAAGAAACGTAAACTTCAAAGCTCCTTATACTTCATCACGATAGGATTAAAACTTAAAAACCATCATCTCCGTTAAAGTACGAAAATTTTAACATTAATGAATAAATTGTTAAACTTTCGACACTTTTCTTAAATGAGTTACTAACCAATTCAACCCGAGTGAAATGGATACAAACTTCATTCTTGCGGAGGATTATTTTCGTTACATTTGGGTATGAAAGATAAAGCAAAGAATGTAACCACTGGAAAAGATATTTGAAGAAGCACCATTTACTTATTTCAATGATAATTAAATTATCTGACAGAACATTGAAAGCTGAATTTTTAATAGTTCGAATATTATGAAGCTAAATTGAATCGTGAGTTACAAAAACTCCTGTTATGCATAATGCCGTTGAATGAGACAAGAAACGTCTCTTCAAACAGAGCTGGTGAAACAATGACTCAAACATCCGACGGCAGATTCCGCTCGACATTCGTCGTATAAACTCGCTCAAATTTCAACCACATTCGGATCTGAATTAGACGCTGTAACATGATTCTAACATGAGGCGCTTTTTCCAAAGTGAGAAGAAGCAAGGGGGATCTAATAACTTGTGGAGTCTACAT
>CAADRB010000003.1:2970288-2988818 GCA_900708905.1 Hymenolepis diminuta
CGCATCTTAAAAGAGGTTGGGACAGGTGTCTTGTTAATCTTCTTCATTTCTCTGAACGTGGTGAAAGACGACCCCTATGTTTTGATTTTAAGCGCATACTGGCTAAAGGAGTCAAGTAACAGAAGGAGATGGGAGAGACGAGGTTGACGTCACTCACTGCTGTTGTTGCTGCTGTTAGTGTAGAGTGAGCTCTCGTTCTCCGATGCTCACCTGCCAACACACACAAGAGAAGGCACTGGCGCGCACACAGCTGAACTTAATTAGCATCCGCTGTCTATGTCCGTGTGAGTAGCAACAGTCCGGAGAGGAAAAGGAAAGGCGAATTTAGCAAAAAGCGTAAGAGAGCAGGACTTTAATAGTGTCGAGACAGTCAGACAGACGGCGAATGTGTATGTCTGCTTTTCAGTGGAGGAGTAGCAGTTCAAATAGACTTCAACACCTGTAAAGAGGGATGTTAAGAAATTTCAGTTAAATTGATTTTAACGTTGACCGATTTTTCTGGAGGTATATTTGAACGGTATTCAAGAAGGATGACGACACACAATCAGACAAGTTAAAAAACACCAGTTAAAAGTAATTGATGGTCGTTGCGAAGAGCCAATAAACACACGTAAACTATTTAGTACTTACATTCGGTTACACTTGCTGATATTCCCTTAGTCAAGAGCGGCCGATTTCTGTCTTTTTTTCTAAAAATAGCAGCACCACATTTAGAGCGAAATTCTCTACTGGATAAAAATGTAGTCACCCATAATTATGTGCCAAGTTTTAGGGGGCAAATGTCTAGACTCATTAACCTTGAAAGACAGCAGCTACTTTATGACTTTGACTGCCAATTTTAAGCCAACAACAAACCTCAAATCAATTCTAACTTTGCTGCTTGGCATGCAAGAAAGTGAAAAAGTCCTAATTCACGCAAGTGGCATAACATGGTCTAACTGAAGTAGCTGGAATGCACGAGAGAGAGACATTTTCAAGAACATGGTGAAGTTATTTTGCAGTTGGTGGGTGTGCCGTCACGCACCTAGATTTAAGTCAGAACGAAATGGTGATAGAGCAACCCCACCATCCACCATTAATCTCGAGATGGACTTTGAGCAGTGACAAAAACATGGAGTGAGGTATAAACTTATCACAACCTTAAATGTGCTCAGGTTGGTCAAAGTGACTGCGTAGGAAGCTCATTGTAGGATGCCCGGTTATATTCCATTTCCAACATTGGTCTGCTGAACATTTAAGGTGGGAACGGAAGAAAGGAAGTGTAATTACATTAGAGTTAGGACCACTGAGCTATAAATGTAACACGCTGACAATTTCAGATGCCTTATTCTCCGACGCTTCAAATATAATCCTAACAAAAACTTCAACCGAACTACGACTCAGATGAAGAAGACTGACGTCTAACCTCAAGATTCTCTCTAATATTACAGTTTTAGTTCGATAAAAATTAATTGCGAACTTCCAACTACAAAAACCGAATCTTCCCCATTTTTGAAGTTCGCTGAAGGAGCACATCTGAAAGGAATTAAATTAAAGTCACTTATTAAGAAAGAATAAGCGAGAAAGTTTCCAGCTAACTCTTCGAAACATGACTCTTGAAATCAAATGGCTCTTTTCTCCACCTCTGATCAATTCCTTCCACTTTCCCTCTCTTTCGACTGTTTACCTTTTCGTCTTCCTGTAATGCTAGACCATTCAACTAATTCCTTTTTAAAGTTAAACTCAATAAATAACTCTAAATTCTACGGCATCAACACATTTCCACATTTCAGAACGCAATTTATCCCAGCGACAGTTTTGAAACGTTATCTTTTATTGATTTATGAAGGATGCAAGATTGGACGTAAATTATGGGCGTGAAAATTGGTCTATGGAACATCAGGCTTCAAATATCCTCCTTATTGTTTATAATTTGAACTCAACAGTAAGAGCAATGTACCTCATGACAAATTTTTGAGGAGATACGAATGAATGAAAAAACTGCTGAAAAAACTTTAACAAACACGAGAAATGATCATTTGAGTTTGACATCAAACTCTTTAGGTCACATCTTCCCGTCTCTTTTACACGCAATCATTAATTAGCGTACATTTAATCAATGGAGAATACGTATTCTGTCAAGCTCCTTTCAGATCCCAACACGAGAGGAATGAACAGACGGCAGAAATTCCCTTGAAATTAAAGGCTCCCAAACAGTCACCATCTTTTTAAGTATGGGACAAATTAGAAACCGAAAAAGTAGGAAGACATAAAAAGCAACATTCACTTACATTTGAAATACACTGTGTCTACGAGTGAAATTTAGACTAGATCTTAGAAGAGGAATTTCTGAGCCTAATAACAGATACGTTTGGTCATTTCATTCATAACCGTCCCTTCGGCAGACGTGACGAATTTTGAGGGAAAAAGATGCAACAATAAAACAGGAAAATTGGATCACAGCGAAAAAGGAGAAACATGAAACGAAATAAACCTCCTACACACTACAAAACAACCCCCATTAGGAGGGCAATTCGTAAAACCAAAGCAAGGAAATTAAAAGAGCCATTCACGCCAGTTTGCTCTCTTTCCCTAAAACGCGAATTCTTGAGCCCAAGCCCTCCCGCTCGAGAAGTTGCGTGACAGATGAATTTGCTTCATCAATAAATGCTTGAATTAAGTTTCAAATTATCTGAATCACAAGGGAATACACTGCTGAATAAAAACAAATATTTTATTTAAAAAAAATAATTATTCACAATGCTTGCATGTTCTATTAAATGAACTAATTGTGACTTGGTGCATGTCAAGAAAGACATCCGTCTCGTCGGATAACTTATTTTACTGAGTTCTGAGTTAGTTTTGAAGTTACAACAACAGCCGAATTTCCTGTCTTTTCGTCCGTCTCCTCTTCAGGCATTAAGTTTAGAAGAAGAGAGGTCCACAGAAGGATTTTATTATCAAGCTAACTTTCATTTTGATGGTAAATTTACTGCAAGTCCTCTTCCCACATTCAGACAGCTCCTCAAATCTCCACCTCAGTTTTAACCCAAGAACAATTGAGGATTAGTACTATCGAAGGCAAACTGTGCAAGAGAAATCCTACGTATATCAAAGAGATGAACCCCTATGTAGACAATTAGTGATGCAATTGATGTGAGAGGCAGACAAATATTAGTTAGGAGAGAGGAACTGTAGAGCGGGAGATTATAATTTCATTAGAGAAGTTGCTCTCAATTCAACTCACTCAAGCTTTGCTTGGCTCTGCTCTCTCAAATCACAGCCGTTACCTCAAGAAGCGTATCCTCGCGCAGAAATTAGAATTAAATTAAACCTAATCCAATCCAATGATTGAAAATTTGCACGACTGTCTCTTTTATTACATAAATGATGTAGAAAGTGTTTCAAAGGATGGTGCACACGGCTGTCACAAGCTATGATGGGCATGATTCATCAGATGGGCATGGAGACACGATGGTTTTGGCCTTTCAATATCGCATTAGGAGATTAAAACTACATCATATAGCAGGCAAACTAAAGTTGTGAAAATCACCATAGATCTCGTCTTGCCTTGGCAAGTCAACTCTTCTCAGTCCTTTTTCTTGACCGGCAAAGAAAAAGAACACAGTTTAAGAGAATACACGGTTGACACTTGTTTTAACACATTAGCGTCTGATTTGATTAAATAAACCGCAACAACTATTCGAAAAAGGTGTCAAATTATATCCAGAGTAGTTACATCAAGGCTGTTGGGTTACCAGAGCAAAAAGTGCTTCATTACGAGAATAGAAGAAGAGATGCAAGCAGGAATTCCTGCAGCTAATGTGGGAGATTATCGAGACCATCTCTTTTTTTCATGAAGGGTGTTTGCAGGAGAGGTTGTTTTTCACATGTTGAGAGAAAGTACACCAAAAAGGTGCGCAGCTCTCACACAAGCCATTCATGAATCATCAGATTTCAAATCTCAAGCACAAATGTATAAAAGCTAGTAGTGGGGTAGAGGGTATTTAATAATGGGAGCTTAACTACTAACCCAACCATCTGACAGATTATGAGAAGACATTCAAAAGAAAACGACAATCATTCAACGCAAAAATTCTTACCAAACCCGATTTCAACCAAAATCACTTACATTAGAGTTCTTATGCATAAAGGCCCATCCAACTGGCATCCCTGACCTGCATTTATTAATACTAAGGAAACGACTTTTAAGCATCTAGTAGAGAGATAGGGCTTGTCTAACGGCAACTGCTGCAGAGGCACATGCAATTGAACCCCCAAAAAGTGACCCATTGATCAGAACAATCAATACATTCGATTTCGAGGGATATGAAAGACACACTAAATTATTGTAACTGCAAACAGAAGCTGATAGAGAACTGCAAATTTGTACAGGCTCAGATGTTCGCTCTTTTCTTTTTTTCATTGAGATATTAAAAGTGCGATCATCCTTCAACTCTTCCCCCAGCAGCTTATAAAAGCAAGTTCAAACCGACCTCAATACGAACGGAAAATTCAAGAAAAGATCTCACGAAACTCCACAAAACTCCTGCCCTATAAGATACGGAAATCGTTCAATCTTGTTCCTATTTCCTTCTAATAAATGTAATGTAACAAATCCTCATCTCCTCAAATCGTCATTCTCAACCAGTTTTTTTCAGTCTGAATTGCATAAATTTGATGCCCCGTTTGAGTGGACTGTGATAAGATGGCAATATCATATGAAATACAAAATAGGAAAGATCGAGCGCTCACCAATATTGGGATGATTGAGCTGTTTCATGACATTGACCTCGCGGAAGAGCTAAAAGGGGAGAGGGACATGATGATGAAAAACTCTCGTAATGCAAATTAGATTAGCCAGCACTTCATCGCGCGCATTATGCTAATTTTCCAGTACACCATACACATTTAGAACAATCACAACGCATAGGCCTACGAGAGACACTCCCCAGGTTCGATTCAACAGTAAAGAGGGCGTTGGCATTTTTTTCACTTCAGAATTGCGCGCACAAATACCAATAAATGTCAATGGCTCACAAATCGTTCTAATGGATGCCTTCTCTCTTCTTTATCAGGTGATTTTAAACCTCTTGTCACCTACGTGCTGTTTGAAATTCACAAATTCCATCTCTTTTCGAGTATGCAAGAGCTTCACCAACTAGACAACTCAGACTATGTGAAGGTTAATCTTAAAACTACGATATTGTTGAGCCATAATGTGCAGAAAGGTGGCCCAACGAATTGCCCTCGAAAACTTCGCAGGAAATTTTTGACAAAGGAGGCCCCGTCTTTGAACAGCTATAATTAATCAATCTTCACCGTTCTTTCGAGTTAAGGCAAATCAACTAAGACGCCAAGAACGTTTTCGATGTGATGTGCCCTACCACGATCGAAACACTGAAGAAATTCGATTCCCGTCAAACACCTCAAGAGAAAGTTGGAAAGAAAGCAAAGGTCTCCAGGAGCTTCTCTGATTGAAAAAGCTCATATTGGACTATCTCACATGATCAGGAAGCTTTGGGACAAATTTTCGCACTGAACACTACATCTTTAGCAGCTAGAATGTTGATTCTACAAGATACTTATGCAAAGAGGTTTTTGAATCCAGCATTTACAATAGTACCACGCCTTTTCCAAAAGGCTTCAAGAATGCGATCTTGATTCGCATTTCAGCCCCTAGAATTCTAAAATTAGCTTTTATATACAACACTACGCAAAGACTTGTCCTGATTAATTATTAAAGTTACCTAGATGATATCCCATTCCCTATGAAATTGAATGTAAAAAAACTACCTTTTAATGTAGTCAACAAAATTTTGCTTAACTTCTGTTCGTGCTGATGGTCACCATTTGATGGTTTTGGATCTTGACCATCTCTCTCTCCCTTTCTCTTAATTTCATATGCAAGTATCCAGGTGACCTAGGTGACCTCGCTATTAGTTGACAGAGAAAAACAGGAAAAAGGAGGGACAATTGACGAACTCACCTTGTTAAGACTGGCATGATTGAGTTTACCCTTGTCTATCACTTTTACAGCAACCTGAAAATTAGAGAAGAACAGAGGTTTAACTTGAGCACTGCACACATGCAGTGCTAAATGTACTGTACGAAATAGTTATACGCATTGTGTAATTATTGTGGAGATAAGAAAGTGGGGCTTCTATTTCAAGATGAGAGAATAAACACTACGGTATTATTTTTTTCTTACATCGCAGCGTTAGAGTGAGATTTCCGAAAGAGAATTATCGATCCAATAGGCTGAGCTAAAAAATCCACAAACTGAAGGACAGCATAGCAAATGAGTAACTGTGTAATTCGAGCAGTGATCAAAGGACTCCAAACACACAAACCACAACACTATATTCATGCTGTGCCAAATAGTTCATACGTAAAATTAAAATGCAGAGGAGGGTGGGGGGAGGGGGAGGCAATATCACCTCATTGTAGAGGGGAGATCAGGCAAGAGAAATCTAGGTTTCTTTTTCAAAGCCAGAAGGCGGTGGATTAACGTCATAGCTTCTTTTTCTTAGTCACAGTCTACATCAAGTAAAGTAAATATTAAAGCTACTAATTTGATATTGAGACACGGATAAAGGCGAGAGGAGTATTGCTAAATGAAAATAATAATAGTAATAATATAGAATTGGAGTGATAACATTTTGAAATAAAGTTAAATTTAACAGATACGCAGCACTTCCTGACGAGACACTATAATCCTTTAATCTATACTACTGGAAGTACCGCCCTAATGGGCATCAAACCCTTGAACTCTGACCTTTTAAACGTGTTCAATGGTTGCAATCCCATAGAATGAAAAAAAGCGCTTATCCAAGAAATTTGCTTGCAAACCCTGATGCTTTGCAGGGATATGGATTGATGACCATCTCCCTTAAATTGAATTACGTTGTACACGTATTCTATATTTAAAAAATGTTTTGCACTCACCGTACATTTTAAATATCAAAGTTAAACATTTTTAATATCACGTCCGCTTTAGTATTACAATTTTGGCATGCCTTTTGATCTAAACTGTTTGCTCATGATGACAATGAATAAGTAAGGGCTGAAAAACTAGAATAATCTGACTCCTCTTTTCCGCTCGTATTTACACGCGAGAGGGAAGGAGGGAAAAGTTAATAAAAAGCACAAAATTGAAGGGCTTTCAGTGACGATTCATTCACCACCTGAGGTTTGTGGTGTGTCAAATGCCTTGATAAGTGGCTGATCCAGGAGAGCATTTGCACCTTACGTGTGTACTCCGTACGTGAGTTCTTATGTGCATGCAATCCCTACAGGCCATTTTGGCCTCCTGATTATTGCAAAAACATCACTAATCAACGTATTGTGGAACGCGTGGCCTAAACAAGCCTCCATTAGAAAACATCTTAAAGATAAGGCAATAGAGAATGAAAGATGTACATGAGAAAGGTGACGCGAGGAAGCGACCTTCTTGTCACTACCGTCTGCCACAGCATGGGAACTAAAGATGAACATATCTCACGTTCTAGCTCCTGATTCATTGTGTGGTAGGTAATACGTCAGCACTGCCTAATTCCTACTCCTCAGTAGCAACGTGCTTGGTGGCTAACAGTAGGCCACAGAAACTGCATAAAGAGGCATCCACCGGTTTATCGAGAAGATCAACATCCTAGACTCTCGATGGTCAAAAACTCGCAGTGTTAATCAAAGGATATGCGTCGGTCATTACCTCAAACTTTACAGAAACTCACTTTCAAGTTGATCAGAGCATTTATTCTATCTGTTGGCATGAGGAATGATCGAAAGTCAGTATACGATAATAGGGAAAAAATCTTTTTAAACCGAAGATTCTCAGGCTTACAATCCTTGTTGATGACTTCGGAGCCCATTTAAACTCAGGATGAGCAATATTATTGTTTAAAATGAGATCGAAGAAATTCCACATCAATAGAGACAAGACCCTTAGACATTCATGAAAAATCTAATGCATTAGTCAATTCTGACTTGAAAATACAAAGGTCACAACTCCACTTTCTCATTCGATAAGACCCAATTTCATAAGAACGGGATAAATTGCCCAAAAAATTGATTCTAAGTTTCCCGGTTCTGACAGGCTCAAATTTAAAAAAGAGAGAAGGCAAAAGTATATTTCATTTGGAAAGAATCAATGTAAATCAATAATAACTAATTCGGAAAAAATATTACTTAATTTAAGCAGACTCAATTCTAGCCCCAGTGAATTTGATCAAATCAGAGAAGAACTGAAGCACGATAAATTTCAGTTAATTTTGTACCTTAAAAGGCATCGGGGGAGAGAGATGTGAAGGGAAAATTTTAAGGGGAGAATTTGTAAACTCTCCATGGGGAGAGAGACGTCTTAAACACACAAAACCCCTTGCAAAGCGCGGGTACAGGTTGGCCAGCCATTCGGTCAAACGCACACAAAAAGCCAATTTTGAACTGCTCAATCTGTTCGATGGATAAAAATAAGAGATTATTAGTTAGTCAACGACTGACTGACTTTCAAAAAAGCAACCAGATGGGGTAATAAATCTATACAATAATTCTTGGAAGCTTAAGAAAACAGGTTCTGTTACGATTGCCCTTCTTTTACCAATCTCCACTCGATCTACACTCAATGTATCACAATAGACTAAATTGGTATGAATTGGTGCATTACAAATAATTCGCTTGACGTTGACAAAAACAGATGAAAATTGCAGAATACTAAATAACTAGGAAGAGATATACAACGCACCTCCTTCTTGGTGGTAATGTGCTGAGCCAACTTGACCTTGGCAAAGTTGCCAGATCCAAGAGTACGAATGAGTTTGTACTTGCCCACATGGGGCTGATCACGCCAGGCTCTCTTGGCAGGCGGTGGAACACTGGCAGGAGTGTCACCGACAGCAGCTCTCTTCTCTGCAGCGCCAGAACTTCCACCTCCAGTAGCCAAGGTCTCCCCACCTCCCTGAGGGACTAATCCCTTCGTTCTAGATCCAACACGCGCCTCCTCTGATACTGTTGTCTCATCAGGTGCTGCCGCTGTTGAAGTAGACGTCTCTTCCTCACCACCTCCAGATGAAGGAGTCTGCTGAGGTCGAACTGACGATGGCAGACCATTCTACAGAGAGAACAGAAGGAAAGGCTTAGTAACATTTTCAGAACTTGTGAGCTGTATTGAAATTAGTTGATTTATGCCTCCGTCCTTTCGGGTCTGGGAAAATGTAGTACGCATGGTAATATCGCACAAGTAGTTCATAGTTAAGAGACAAAATGATGAAGAAAAATGAAAAATTAAAAAATATATTCTCAGAACTCAGTTAACTTCATATCGGATACAAACTGCAAAGGAATGTAGATTTTCTTATGTTTTCTTCCAAATACAAGGCTGGCAAACCTAACGAACATTAAACTACTCGAACGGTAACAACATGTGCTTCCCACTGATGCAATAAAATGCCCAAAGCTAAATATCATTTTGTCTGATTCGTACTAATGATGTGATCTACAAATAAAAGAATTAATTATCAAAGGGAACATTTACAACCCTTTAAGCACTGCAATTGAATGAATCTCTTCAGATGAATTGTTATTGCCCTTATTTGAATGAAAAGGAAGCCGAAGCTGAAGGTAGAATCAAGTGATATTTCTGAATGTACCATTCCACATAATTTGAAGAGGTAAAAAGGTTAGAATTTAATGATTGGGTGAAAGTTGAAATGATTGATGATAGACTGTTGTTGGGAATCACTCAATCAGAGAGGTTTCAGGAAATCTTCCTTGAAGGCAAGTACCTCTAACAAATCCGGAAATTTAATGCACTATTACCATTGTCTCCAAATCTACGTTGGAACAGTGGCCAACTGGGGATCTAAATAGAAAATCTAACAAAGAATAAGAGGCAAACTTGACTTTTGGTTTCAATCACATTTAACCGCGGATATTTCAAAAAGGATAGCGAAATTTACAAAATCGGGCTTAAGTGTAGCATTAGGTACTAATATTTTCGAATATGTCACCTCGCCCTTTTGAAAAATTAGGTCAGAGAGTGTAATAATTGAATGAATGTCGCTGGTGAGCAGGTGTGATAGCGACATATGAATCACTCCATCGGGGAGGTAAATGTCTACCTCTAATGAACTTAGAAATGCATCACTTTATTAGTATCTACTAAGTCTACGCTTGTAAAACTGAAAAATCTGAGATGGAAATAGCACACCAGAAACAAACAAACAAGAAAGAAAAATGGATACCTTGATTTAAAAATGATTTCATCCTTTTTGACTGCGGGTGTTTAAAAAAAGAAAATGAAATTTAATTTCCTACTTCATCGCAAAACTAACTCGAAAGCAGAAAATGACAAAACATTTCTCAACGAAAGAGGTACTTAACGTCAGCATTCTCAAGGTTTTTGAGAAATAAATCTTCCTTCAGTGAGATGAGTAAATTAAGAAGAGGCGTACTGAGTTCTAACAAATTACCTGTTTCAACTTGTCCTATTAGCTAAATCGCAGGCAGGCAAGTAATTAGATTTAAGAAAGTATCAGCATCATTTTTGAGGTTTTACATGAGAGCGAGAGAAGGGGGCTTTGAACACAAACAACAAAGTAGACTAAACAGACCTCCACATGGTGTGTAGGAATAATATTTCAAAAGCTTTCCCTATCCCTTCTATACACTCCCCAAAGACATATCGAGTACCTGCCACCATTATGCAAATGAGAAACAAAACAAAAAACATGGCTCTCGTTGTCGTGACATCTAAATGGGAGGGGGGAGAAGGAATGCCGATGCATTGTTCAAAGTTTATTAAAAATAAAGGCATAAAAAACAATGCTTCGAACAAACAAAACTGCAAAAGATAAATAATGTGAATACCCAAGATGCTGAAAAATTGTAGGCCATTCTAACGTCAATGAAGAACAATTACTCATATTAAAGCAGGATAATAAGAGCCTTAACAATACTGAAATATCCTTATACCTGTTTACCTCGTCAAGTTTACAAAATGATTAAGATGATGATAAAAAAGCATTTAACCAATCTAATGGCATAGAAGAACGACAGCCGTTCGATATTATGAATTCTGACGCCACTTAGTAGTACTTTTTGGGGTAGTGACTAAGATACTCAAAGTCGGCCAAATACTTGTTGACCAAAATTTTCATCGTAACCACTAGAATCAGATACTTGAAACTGATGAAAACAAGGAAGTGAAAGAGAGTTAACTCTGGAAAGATTCAACATACCAATATAGTGATTGGATGAAAGAATTTAAAGTGTTTATACATAGAAATGACAAGTTTTGTGAGAAAAATTCATGTTTAAGATCCATTTAAGTAAGAAAATTGGCTAGATAGGCCTGAGACAATACGGAAACACTAACAAATTAAACGAACTCACGCTCGCATACAAAACTCCAGACTGACACAATGATAAAAGGCGGTAAGTTAGTTTACGTAAAAAATTATAAAAATGCCACAAACTGAAACTCACGAGAGTATTTGAGGTATCTACTGGCTGAGCCGATACCGAACTTGTTGTTGCAGACATAAGGGTTTCTACAAAAAAAGAAAAACAGCAAAATGAAAGGTGTTTAATCTAAAATGTCTACTTGATGGTATAAAATAGTAATATTGCAGATGACCCTGACTTACAGATAATTAAATATTTTGTTGACTAGAACAAAAATTCCGAATGAAATGAATTTTAATAAACACTCACGCAGAATGTAACAAATGAGCGATGCTCTAATGAATTCAATACGCCAATCGATTATGCATTGTATATCTACGTGCAGTGTGTATTGCAGTCATTAAAGGTATAATCAAGTTCCAAAAATTGTGATTTTATTAAATAAAGTTAGAAAGCTATACCCAGACGTGTTAAAAATATATGTAAAGAAGCAAACTAAATGGAGAACTGGATTAAAACTTGTTAATTATTGAGTCAAATCATCTCCAACTGCAAATTTGCTTAAAACATACCAAGCAATAAGTAGATTAAAACAGAAAATGAGAGACCAATAGGGAAATCCAACAGCTAAATTATATAAAATTATGTGACAAGTCTAAATTTGCTTTTAACAGGGTATCCAAGAATGTGAACTTTGAAGTTAAAATCGAATCTAACAATGAGCAATCGAAATTACGGCAATACTCACGTAAAATAAGACCATTAACCAAACCCAAATATATCACTTCGGAGAAGGCTCTTACAGAAACCGCCCTTGAGAAAATTTACATACCTATAAACAACACTTTCTATTTATTCTCTGGAAAGAAATAAAAAAAATATTCTGATATTACAGCGGCTGTTTTTATTATACTTTTCGATATATGCTTTGTATGTATCTAAAATTGAATAAAATTAATTTTGAACCAATCCGGTTTGAAGTACAGTACCTGAAGTAATGAACACTAATTATCTGATTAAATCATCTGTTTCTTTTTTAAGCCACTATTAGGCAAAAATACTGCAGAGGTATTTTTCCACCCATTTTTCTTATCAGAGTGATTCCAATTTGGTAGGAAAACCCTACATAATAGGATCAACTTCAGCGAAACTTTCTTAGAAGAATTAGTACTCGATATAAAACAATTCATTCATTAACTAGTGAAATTAACTGAAAGTTTTGAATACTGCAAAATATAACAATTTTGCCAAAGATTTCGATGTTCTCTCGTTGTAGGCAAAGTGTCAAATTTCACTATAGAAATTCACAACCATCGGCGGAGCAAAACGAAAGTTACCTAATTTCATTTTATATCGTTATTGAAAGAAATACTCTCCTGAAATTCTGACAGATTTTGAGATTTTCACTGGTTTAACTGATTATCAGAAATGTTTTGAGATAAAATGTGATCAATGACAACTGCAAGCTTGCTGAAACAATTTAAATCGATAAAAGTATAGTAGCTCCGATATTTACTTCTCGAGCACTTTTCATGAATAAACGTTTAATCACTTGAAGATGACATTTCTCTGTGATGCGTACTACTAAATGCTAAACATGTTTTCAGCTTTACATTTAACCGGTTTATTTGTTTCTAAAACTTTAAGGGAAACAGTGTGCCATAGAAAGAATAAAATATTAAATTGAAGTTGTATTTATCGATATTTTTAAGATAGAGCCGCAGATAACTTGTAAATTCTTGAATTCGTCAAAAATCCTTTAACTTTAATATTTAGAAATCACAATCCTGTTAAATCCATCCAACTAGGTTTCAATATGTATGATTCTAAACTGTATTTTCTGCCTAAATAATAACTTAAATTTTATGTGAAATTTCGCTATGAAAAGGAAGAAAATATGTATTTTTTGTAAATGAGATAGAATATAATTCGATTTTTATACATAGTTTTATACTAATTAGCATAAGACTAGTCTAGAATCGTCTTTATTACTATGTCTAAAGGTGGCATGGTAAATGTTTTGGTAGGGGAGACAGAATGAGAACAAATTGGGGAACATATAAATAGTATATTGTTGTTCTACTGAACTACTTTACTACTGTTGTTCGACTGAACACACCTAATAAATGGGGATAAAAAGGGAGATTACAACCAAGGGATTTAATATTAATGGTGAAATATGAAGGTGATATATTAATTAAAGGAGAAAGGCGAAAAAAGTGACTTAAGAGAAACCGACTTCCCCAGAGATCTGTGATAGATTTTAAAGCTAAAATTATTTATTTATGTTATATATTGTTCAATCCAAAATTGCTATGAAGAGATTTAAAACTGCGACAACCAGTTATCGGGATAATTAAATACTAACATCATTTGTGTTAAAGAGAAAAAAAATATAAATGAATTTCAAGAATTAAAACAAACGTCGAATTTAGTAGGACTGATATAGAGGGGAGAGGTCAACCGATAGAAAATTATTTACTCTTTTATAGTGATTTAATTTATTTGATGTTTGTAAATTTTTTACCAATTCTTTTTATTGAATATAAAGTTAAAATCCTTAATTTCCTTTAATAAATTATTATGAATATTAGTGACAAACTGTGAATTATCGTCACACCACAACACATACTTTAAATTAATCAACCTTGTTGCAACGCTTTTTAAATCTCAAAGGTGATGGATAGTTCACCATCGAAAGGGTCTAAGAAATCCACCCCAGTTAAACCCCTCGTTATCCATAAATTTGTCCCCTCACGGCCGAAAGTTGAGCTCTATGACGGACTCACTAAGCCAACTATATAGTAAGTTTATTTATTTATGGCAATATTTCAGTAATGTCGTCTCATCAGTCGATTTGGCTTGTCCAATCGAACTTAGAAAGGTCGTTATGTTTATCAGAAATGCTGAATATAACCCAAAAAGATTTACGGGTTGTGTTATTCGACTTCGTGAACCAAGGGTCACCTGTCTACTCTTCAGCACTGGCAAAATGGTGACCACTGGAGGCAGATCTGAAGAAGCGAACAATTTAGGTGCCAGAAAATGTGCTCGTGTAATTCAAAAGCTAGGATTTCCCGTAAATTTCCTTTCTGATTGATATTGAATTTTTTCAGGTTCAGTTTAACAACTTCAGAATTCAAAATGTTGTTGGTATCGTAGACTTAAAATTCCCCATTCGATTGGAGGGATTGCTTATGGCCAATGAACAAATGGCACAGTAATTTTGTTACAAACATATTTGTGTTTCTTCGCTGTCTTCTTTTCCTAAACTTAGTTTTCTGTAGATATGAGCCCGAAATCTTCCCGGGTCTGATCTTTAGGATCATTAATCCAAAATTAGTTTTTCTTATTTTTGTCAATGGAAAAGTCATTATAACAGGTACTAATATTTGGTTTTATTCGTTGTGCTAATTTCTATTATACGCCTTATGTTTGTTTCTTTTTAAGGTGCGAAGTCTGTGGAAATGATATATGAGGCTTTAAACACGGTGTATCCCGTATTGCTAAAATTCAGGAAAATGGCATAACTTGCCCGTCATACAACTCATTTTGTTCGTGTAAATTCTTGCTCACTGCTTCCTTGTACATTCATTATCTCACAAAATATATTCCCCCACCATCCTTGCTTTTGAAATCCGTCCTTGATTATTTATTTCGGAGAATTCGTTTAGCTCTTACTTTAGCGGTAGAATAGCCAACGGTTACTGTTATCGAGTCTTCGTCTATCTATAAAAAACATTTGATCGGCATAGTACCGTTGGGTAGAACTCAAGGCAAAGATCATTTTTCTAATGAAACGAGGAGTCTGAAGGGTCCAAAAAACGGTGTTTGCTGTTCAATCGAGTAATTTAAATTACAGCGGCTTGTGAGGTTTGACCAATTTTAAATACGTTATGATTTCTTTAGAGTCGTCAGGTGCCAAGGTAAACTAAAAAGAAAGCATTTATGAATCGTGGCTAATGGCGAGTCATTGACGTTGACATGGAAGTCCCTTGTTCTACTGGGTTGTTATGGGCAAAAAAACGAACTGCCGATTCTCGTTTCCCAAAATCTAAATTTTCATCTCGATGGAATTCGAGGAAAATAGTGCAAGGTTGCAGATTCTGTGCGAATTTTTGCAGAAAAGTAAGTGATGAATTGGATTGTCGATAGGGTTAAGACTTCACAGGCTTGGCGAACAAATACTTCATTCTCGGATCCTTTAAATTTTATGATGGGTAAGGAGGAGTGAAGCTTCGCACATCATAATGTCATCCGTAACGTTAACAATAATTTCAATGTAGTTCTTTTCAAATTGCCTTTTGAAAAAGACGTATTTTTCTGGTCTGCGTATTGAAGACAGTGCATTTGGCTTTAATCCCTGATAAAGTAACATTAGAAGTAAGACAAGGTTAGGCTTAATATCTCCTCATGAAGCTGATGACCTTTCTAAGACAAACAGGAAGTAACAGCCTTTAATGGGAAAGTAGGCCAAAAGTTGGGTTGAGCATGTAGAAACCAATGGGAGGGGGAAGAGGAAAGCGTCAGCACTGAGCTAGAGCAATTCAGACTGTGTTAGTCAGGCAAAATCAGTTATGTTTCTAGGCACTGAGTATTTTATTCATTGTGAGTAATTGTGCGGTTGTAGGTTGAGGAACCAATCAGAAATTAGCAACTTACAAATAGGTATGAACGCAGAGCAGCGTATAACTTCTTGTGCACAGGTGCTACATGGGCTCCTCCCTTGGGATTTGTAAGCTTAAGAGATGACGAAAAAGTTTGATTTGCTTTTTGCTCATAAATGCCTTTTCGTAGTTGTTGAAGTCCATTCACATCATCAGAATGTTGTTATGATGAGGCGAAAAGCGTTTCGCTGGGGTATCTGCGTGTTGATCAGAGGTCTTCATTTCTCAACGATATGTTGGGGTGGGGGGAGTGGGGAGGTGACTCTGAATTAGGAGGACCACTGCGCGGATTTAATACTGCACATACTGTTTAGGCCTCTTTTCAGCAGAAGTGGGTTTTATAAGAACGAGTAAATGGCGTGGAACGGACTGAGGAGAGACTCGACGAAAAGATCGTCTATATGTACGGAGTTATGCACATTGGCAACCATGTTGATTCAAAGGAACTTTCTGCATTTACACAAAATGAGGTTGAGGAGGTGCTGAACTGTTATTGGCTTGGCGTACATCACTGGTTAGTTGGTGGAAGTGAATGGAAAGGTGATGAAATAAATTGTCCATAGTGAACACATTTGGATTGAGTCCAGGGGCGAGCATGCTCGCCAATTAAGTAGCTCGAATTCTAAGTTGAGCTATTTGAGCAGCAAGACCAAATTAGGCTGAATAGGTCATCATTGATCTTCTTAGGGCCAACAAAAAAACAGCCTTAGCAAGTGAGAAAACCAGGAGTTGTGTCGGACTAATGTATAGTAGACAATTGAAAATGATTAAAGAGGAAAGGAGGAAGGAGGGTATTAGGATTAAATATGAGGCGTCAGTTCTGAGCGAGAATAATATGAGTCAGTAGACGTGAAATGCTTAGAGAGATTGAGCAGTTACTACATCATGAATATCCTTAACCTTTCCTCAAATTATATCTTAAAATTGTGTATTCGCTTGTTCGAACAGTATAATACATATTGCATGCTTCACATACTATTTAGTGCCCATAACAATGTAAAGAAACCTACAAGGATTAGGTATGAGAAAGCATTGGAATGGGGGAAGATAACAAACTAGAACAATAAGGCATGAAACGGAGAGGGGGTCAAGAAGAAATAAATATTGAAATCAGGCTATCAGGAATCATATTCTATTCGAATTATGAAATCAGTAAGATGTCCAGACTCTCTTGAGCACCATAGTATGTTCATATTTCATGAATTAAATACCAGACTCCGGTATGAGTTTAGAGATTACTGATCAGTTGATTGGTCATTCCACCTCGATGCTACATAAGTAAACAAATACATTATAGCATTCCTAGTGCCGGTGGCACAGTGGTCTGTCAGGATGGAGGTTAGGAGCTCATGATCTAGAGGCGTGGAAAACCAACCTCATTGGTTGATTCTGGTCGAAAAAAGAGGAGGGTGGAATGAGAGTTTTTTATACGCGTGGCACAGAGTTATCTTTCCCCTAAGCGAGTTAAGTGTGGAAAATTGCTTTAAATGTTGGCAAATAAACGTAAGGTCAAATTTTGAGCTCATTTCGTTTTTTTAGAGAAGAAAGATCAGTGTCAGTTAATTTGAATTTAATAATCTAGCAACAACCACCCTCACTTGGATAAGAAGCCAGATATGTAAATCAAATGGATATTACCTCAAAATTCCAAATTGGAGCATTGTAAAACGAAGAGTTGGTGGGGGAGAGAGGGGGAGAAAGAAGGGCGGCTAATAATTAAAGGCGAGGTGTTCACCGGAAGCGTTTAGAGGAGAAGGAAGAGCACAGTATGACTGGCGAGACGACAGTAAAGAGTGCAAAATTTTACGAATAAAAGGCAATTTATAAAGTAATAAAACCGAGCTAGAGGAATCCGGAACAAAAAAATCAATACGAATGGAACTTTGAAATTAATGAGGAGTTAGAACTGCAACAAGGCCATACACTTAGTAGAATAACACATGGGCTGAAAAGTCCCGGGCCTAACAAAAAAAATTTTTCTGGTTCAAAATTAGCTTCATTCATCAACGTAATCTCCATCAAGAGCAACGCAATCATTCCATCGCCGCTCTTACATTTCAATACCACTTTTGTAGAACGATTTATCTTTTGCCTCAAAATAGGCCTCAGTTTCAGCGATGACCTCTTCATTCGTGCCAAATTTCTTACCGGCGAGCATTTTTTCAGGTCTGCGAACAGCCAGTAGTCGCTGGGAGCCAAATCTGGCGATTACGGTGAATGTGGGAGCAATTCGAAGTTCCATTCACGTAGTTTTGCCATTGTTTTGATTGACTTGTGACACGGTGCGTTGTCTTGATGAAACAAAATTTTTTTTGCCATATGCGGCCGTTTCTTTGCAATTTCGGACTTCAAACGCTCCAATAACGCTACATAATAGTCACTGTTAATGGTATTTCCTTTCTCAAGATAGTCCATGAATATTACACCACCCACATCCCAAAATACCGAGGCCATAACCTCTCCAGCCCATTGTTGTGCTTTCGG
>CAADRB010000003.1:2989194-3004154 GCA_900708905.1 Hymenolepis diminuta
CTGCGTTCTGCATCATCGGTGTCTCTACGACCACGTTTGAGGTCAGCAAACCAAGGTTTTATTGTTGTTTCTGATGGAGCTGAGTCTCCATAACACTTTTCAAGCCATTGCTTCGCTTAAACGGTATTTTTTCCCATCAAGAAGCAGTGTAAAATTAAAACATGAAATTGTTTTGATCCATTGTTTTGAAAATAACAAAAGTAGCGTCACTCTTAGCACAATAACTCACAAAGTAAGGAATAGAATATCATAAAATTTTAACAGCTGTCTTTTGAAGGTGAGTATTAACTGAAAGAAAGGTGATTGCAGCAAAACTAGCGCCATCTATGTGTTAGGCCCGGGACTTTTCAGCCCATGTGTTACATGATAAATTTATCAATGATTGATAGCAAATTTTGAGAAAGATTTCATAACTTCATTCGCATTTTTAGAATCTTTTGGCTATTGAAAAATTATCTTATATAAAATTTTTATTGAACTATGGACTTCACTATTCGTACACAAATTTTTTAATGTGAGTTTCATAAATATGATAAATTACAGATGATTTTCTTCGCTTCTTAATTAACTGGCGCGTCTAATTCGTAGAGCGAAACTCTGAAGAGGCTAAACTTATAGTGAAGTAAATACATATCATGACAGTCTGTCATATCAATTCGATTATATAATAAATCAGATAAATTGATAAACAATTAAAAGGGACATTTAAGTCCGCAAATGGCAAGAGTTTCAAGAAATTATGTCACTAACTCTTGCAATTCTTCTTGAATGATTCTGATGGCACCATATTCATATTAAAAATAAAAATTAATGAGCCATTTTTATTTCATTTTAAAGTGTGTTCCAAGAATAACTCGTTAACACATTCATTTAATCCTGCTCTCTCTCGTCACATATTTCATAAGTCTTAGACTTTTATTAGAAATAAACGAAATAAAAATGTTTACTTTTCTATATAATACGAAATTACATAATATTATATTCATCTAGTTGTCATGTAATATCCTACCGGTGAAGGTAAATAACATGTGTTGTCAACAATAATTATTAAATCACAGTCATATTTACTATTTAACTTGATAAGCTACCTGCTCATCATCATATGTTTCGCGTAGAGATACTACAAAACTGTGAGATATCTAAAAAATAGTCAAAATAAAATAACAAATTTACAAATAACAAATAAGTAAGAAATTGAAAAAAACAATTGGAAATACTTTATTTAAAGACAATGTGTCTGATACAAGATAATATTGAGTAAGAACGAAAAAATACCATACATATAAAATATAAAGTTTAAGAAATCAACGGAAATTGAACAAATTGGATTAAAACCCTTAACAGGGATTTTGATTATGGATTCATCATTAAATGTCATTTCGAAATGTGCCATTTATCTTACTATAGTTTTAATAGCCTATTTTGAACGCTGGGCGCTCACTTCAGCAGTATCGTGTAACAGAAATGGTATGTTGTGTTGCCATTTTAATACGTTGTTTAGGCCAAGCGCACGAAGAAGGTTGGTATTACTGGCAAGTATGGTACTCGTTATGGTGCTTCGCTGAGAAAGACTATTAAAAAAATCGAAGTCAGTCAGCATGCTACCTACAACTGCAATTTCTGCGGTAAAGAAGCCCTTCGGAGAAAGTCTGCCGGAATCTGGGCCTGCAAACGATGCGGTAAGCGAATCGCAGGTGGAGCCTACGTTTGTAGTACCGCTGCTGCCGCCACTACTAGAGCCGCTATCCGTCGTCTTCGTGATACACTAAAGGGATAGTCCTTTGTATAATACAACTTCTATGGGAAAGTGTCTTATACTGCTTGGTGTTCTAATTAAGGGGTAATTTAGTTATATGTGGCTTTCTAGTGTTTCATTTCTATATTTAACAGTTAATTTCGCATTTTGGCTGCACGTTATTAATTCGCTTGTGGTTAACGATTAAATGTAACCGTATTGTGAGGTAGTCTCTTTTTTTAACCTGCACTCGACAAAATGCATCCAAACTTTCCCGAGGGAATTTCATCACACGACGAACGTTCGTCTATAATACAATTTTTCTGTCCGAAGGTGGGGGTCTGCTTCGCGAATGGTGAATTCAAGCTTACGTCAAACATTGAATGCTTATGCGGAATAGCTACTAAGCTCTACGCTCATTGGCGGGAATCATTGGTCGAAATGTTGCTCTAAAGAACACTTGATGTTAAGGAATTTTAATGGTTTGTGGTCTTCGGACAGAGTGATGAATGCTAGACTAACGTTCTACTTTATAAGAGTAGAAGATGATGGTTGCGATTGTGTTAATGCCCTTGAGAGCTTGCTGGCGACCGCAGCAGGAAGGGGTCGTCGGATGCGATGCAAATGGATAACTTAACATTTTTTAATAAGGTCAGGCAGTTTTTTGCCTATGGGGTCGTTCTATCCTCAGCTTGCTTTAGCAGCTTATGTTGGGAAAGAGAAAGAATATGCCTGGAGATATCTTTTGTGATTGTCGCAATTTGGATAGGGCAGATACTTATGTACCATTTATCTATCTGCGTTGAGTCCTAGTTGTAGGTAACTGTATTCTTCCCGTCGACCATTGTCGGTCCGTTTTGGCAAATGGGCCGTATAGTAATCGATGCACTAATTTTCTTGAAGGCTTCACGGTGGCGCCCATAGAGTGGATGCACTGCGTTTGTTCGCGCACCTAGTAACTGTATTTGTGAAGTAGGATTGCAGGAGGAATTAAATAAACTAGACGGAATAGTCATGTGCATATTCGACAAAACTGAAAGTCAGAACGATAATCGACCATGGGGTATGCGCCGCTAATAGTGCGGGGGAATGCTGTGATCGACTCCGGTACAATTGGCCAGAATCCGTGTTCGAGTAAGGCTCTCCATCATAGCGAAGTAACAAAGTAAAGTTGAAAATAGTCATATGGCCGTCGCACAAGAGAGCACAGACGAAGCAGTTTGGAGGCGGCACTGAGGTTTATTAAGTTTGATAATGGTGAGAGGGAGGTGTATACGTGTTTATCGATTGAAGATTTACCATTGGAGAGCAGCTTTGAAACCAAAAAACTGCAACACAACTAACGGCTCGCCGCACGTCCACAAAACAAAAAGAGATGTTTAAGCATAACCGACCAAAAAGTCGTTTATAATGAAATCAGTGTTTGTGATTGAATAAATAAAGTAACTATGTAAAATTGAAGGGAGGGGGGAGCAAAGTTAACAAAAAACTAATCAGATACAATATTTTGTGATTGTGTGGATTTAATTGAGAATAGTGCGTTCACCGAATACGCGTTCGCGCTGTGCTTCGATGCGACCTTTCCAATTTGACTGCTGATCTCGGACTCGATTCACAACTGCAGTGGAACCGGAAGGACCCTCGCTTCTTCCGCATTGCTCATCTAGAACACAAAAGACAGAAACAGGACAGTTAGTTTATAGGAAGGGAGACTACTTCATTCGTAATAAGATTTTGTACTTTGTGAGGGCATAGTGTAACTGCGGAAGGGTCGGAAAGTCTTCGATGGTGAAAATGAATTTTGTTGAGTTTCACTCACAAGACCTTTTCTCCGTGAAGCCAAGAAAGGCTCTAGAATAAGCATAAATAGAAGATAAATCGAAAGTGTCGACAGGATAACGACAATCATGATCACAACAACTTTGATTGTGGCAGTGTTTCGAACTTGGTATTTACAGTCACAATAAGGACAAAGATCCGATCTATCTTCTAACATGATTTGACAAGTACTAAGAGTAATGAATAGAATAATACGAATTTACCATTTATCAGAGGGAATAGATTTAACATAAACTGATCTTTTGGGTTCTGTTGAGGATCCGTTTGACGTCTTAGGGACTGAGTGATCAACACACACACATTTACATCTGGCATCTTCGTAAGCTGCTTCAACAGCAATAGAAAACGCTACCAAAACCAACGGGACACAAAATCTACTCCACATTTTCAATACTGCCGGATTTGACCCAAATGGCTTAAACATCACATTAATAATAGATACATTGGAGAACATAATTTGGCGTTTTTAATTTAATAATCGAAATTCTTAAGCATAAATGTTTTCTGTGAAAATATTTCATCAGTGTATGTGTTTTTGATATATATTTCCTTGTTTCATTTCTTATGCGCTCTATTTTATGACTGAAAATGGCTATCAAGAATGTAATATCAAGACTTTGTAATGTTAGTTCAAAACATTAACAAAAATATCTTTAAAGAAATTCGATTTCATATTTATATTGTTTATATTATTTGTTACAATTTCATGGGTTACTGAATTAATACCTATGTCATCATTTGTGACTTCAAAGATATCCGTAAATTTAACTACTTCTTATTTTATATGTAACTTTGAACAAGATAAACCCTTTGGATAAATTACAAAGTATTACGGAAATATATCTATATGTAAAATTATTTAATTACATTCTTATTTACATTTGGTATGACCTCTCGGTCCTTTTTCTTTGAGATGATAAACTAGGAACGTGTAATAGCATTATGGTCTACCGGGACCACGTCGATCGAATAGATGGAATAAGCCAAGTCACGCATGTCGTCAGATCATTTCAGAGATGGCATACAAGCTACCCCTATTTATTAATTAGTAGATTAGGTTTACATACAAAACATTTCTTTGTTAGACGTCAGTCATGTCTCGTCGTCGGTATCTTGGCGTGATGATAGACGTCTGTTGATGTATCCATGTGCAAACATGCAAGCACACAGCGGGACCACCTGTGGACACTGTAGTGGGGATCTTATCGCCAGTCAATCATTTTTAATCGCCAGATGTTGACAGACATCTGTTAGCTATGGCAGAACGATTAGCCTCACTCTGGCTGAAACCCACAGCACGTGATTTAACTACAAAGACACATGGGTGTGTAGGTTTTTACTCAATCTAAGAGTGTAGAAATGCGAGGGCTCTCACCAAACGTCTCATTTATCTCATCAAAAGACTAAGTAAGATGGGCAGTTCACGCATGGTCAAAATGTAACAGAGCAATGGCAAGTGAATGAAGAAATCTCCATGCAAACGAGGCTGAAAATTTCTTATAGCAAAGAATGTTAGGATAGGAATAGTTGGAAAATAGAGGATTAATGAGAAAGAAGAGTTCATTTCACCACCATATGCCGACTCATATGCCTGCTCATTCTGTCCATACATTGTACGCTTACTGATGCACATTTATACTCTAACTAACAACGACCAAAGAGGGCGGAATCAGTCAACTGCCGTATCGTACCTCATTTCGCCTTCCCCTCATGATCTGGGTTATCCTCGTTCAGTACGGACGCCTTCTATTTCCTCCCAGAACTCTTTGTTACACTTCCTTCCTTTTCTATTTCATTAATCTCTAAGTGTCCAATACATATTTGCCCACTCTCTCACGCAGAAAAGGCTGTTGAATACTGTTAGTCTTAGGAAGATCATTAGTTTTAGAGGTGGTTATCTAACCTAATTAGGTCAGGCTCAAAAAGTAGCTTTATTTTCAGAATAAAAGCCACTTAAACGTTCAAAGAGTGTATTTAACGCACAAATTTCCATTCTGATTACAAGATTTTAAAGGCAGATGGGACTCTGGTAAATAAACACTTACTCTCTTACACGACTTTCTCAACGATTCTAAATAACCAGCACACCGAGGAGAGACCCACTTTTATCTAATTGAATCTGGTACAAATGAACATCTCAGAGAGATGATAAAAAGGCTTTTCGAAACGCCCTAGCATTCATAATCTGCGTGATTTGGAGATAATGTCGACTTGTTTGAGAACTCACGACGCTACAAGTGTTCGATTTTCCCCTCCACTCACCATTCTACAGGCCTTTTAAGCTTAAATTCAGTCATTTCAGCCTTGTTAATGCACGTTAGAATTATTCGGTATGATCCCGAAAAAATGGGTAAATACGCTCGGACTAACAATAATTATATGTGCAAAATCAGAGGCGTCAATCCAATTACCCTGAAACAAGTAGTAGAAGTTGTAAGATGCAAGAGGATAATTACAACTAAATATGTGAGATAAGCATAGAAGTTATGGGAATTTCCCAACGGCTGTAAATATAAGGAAGCAAACATCTTTAATAATTGAACTCGTCTCTCCTCGAAGCGTCTAAACATACCGCATTGTGGCCAAGACATCCATTTCTGCTCGAACTTAGTAATCTAAAAATATGGATCACGACCAAACACTGGATTACTCATATTCTGAAGAGGGAAGGAGGAAGATTAAAGACGATCCATCTTGATTTTCTGAATGGAATCCAAACGCTTGGAAACCTTATAACTGAAGGATAAATCTCTATAAATTTCCAAAATTTTTATATCTAAATCACCTCTGCTCTGCTAGTGCTCAGTTTCCTCGACCAGCGATAACTGGAACCACTACATCTCTTTATGCTATCCCTTTCTGTGAAACTATATACAGCTCCCCTTTATACACATATGGAGGGGACAGACACGTCTGTAGCTCACTTGCTCCTAGGCTTCTCTCGCATCTCCTCTGTCACTTTCCTCTCTCTTATTCTCTGGAATTCACGTCGTGAACCGCCGTTTGATTTAATAGCGGTCGGCCCTTGGAGGTTACTCCTACATAACTAAAATTTTTAATATTTTCCCAACATAACTGGAAGAAAAGGTAAGTCACTCATTCTGGATAAAAAATGCCTCAGAAATTAAATTTTAAGAGAAAAGTGTGGATTACATATTTACTATGCTTGTGAGAGAAAATGTTTATAATGATCTCATTGGATTGTCTTTTCGATTAGGAAAACCAAAATTTTGAGCTCAAAAAAATATTTTTAGGGGAAACTAGTGGGCATTTTTTGGTTAAACTTCAACAAATTCAACCTTTGATTTTGATTTTCTGTTCTTCCTGTCTAGACGCTTCTCTATAATGGGAAAAATTGGCAATGCGTATTAAAACAAAAAAAGTGGAGGGAAATGCAAAAGTGGATGGGAAATATGGCTCTTTCGTCAAAACAAAACTTTTGCCTACTAAAATTTGTTCCGTAGGGAAAGAGAAGACCGAAAAAACTCCGGTTGCCTCAACCGGCAACGTTGTTGAAGGTAAACTGCTTAAGAGGTCCTCATTATTTACTGAAAGTTTCAAAGTAAGTCTCTTCAACGCCATTGCGACGATTAGATGTCTAGTCCCTGCCACTATGATCTACCCGCTCAACAGATATTGCAAATCTGAAGTCGACTCAGCTCTCGAGAATAAGATAAGACAAAAGTCTATCTACTCCAAGGCTATTTGCCAACTCAGTACAAATTATTTTCATACTACGATGTTGATTATCAAAGCTCTGCCTTTTAACTGTCAAGCTGCCAGGAGCCGTCGCATATCGATAAAATTGATGGGTGAATAAGAGGCAGTGTGTGCTAACTGCTCATCCCGAGAAACAGCATAAACTGCGAATCTGAGCTCAGGTTCAAGAGTTGTTAACATTCGATTTGCCACCAAATCGCAGATGGAAACTCTGATAATTTTCACTTCGTCTTTGAATGTTTATTAACGTCAAGTTGATTTAACAAACCCCGTATAAATGGCATTTGTTTATTTGAGTTTCTCGTTTTTCTAAATAATTTTATAATGTTTCATAATACATAACTTAAACATTTTTTGAAAATTTTCCTCTTATACAACCTTTGTTGAATTTTAAAAGTTACAAATTTTGCAAGTCTCTTTCAGGACTTGTCGAAAATTTTTCTCCGATTAACGTTTTATTTCTCAACGTCCACTAGAAGACCATAAACAATTTCTGGAAATCCCTTAACTTTCTCGACAATTTTGTGGCAGTGATAATTTCAGAAAATTGTGTTTCCATTACACAGCCATTTATTACTTTTGAAGAGTAATCAAACTGCCGAAATGTGCGCCCAAATCAATTAGAGCATCTCAAAATAGATACCACCCTCGGGTATTTATTTAAATTGTTCACAAAATGACACTTCCGGTTACCGGAAGCTGCCCCAAAACGATATAAGTAGTCACTTCGTAGCAGGCGCTCATTGCGAGCCGGATCTTCCGACATGTTCTGCTCCACTCTTCGCGCTGTCTTACTAGTCCTCTTCGTCGCTTCAGTTCTTCGAGTTGGTGACTGTTGGGGTTAGTCATTTGCGTTGATTATTTGTTGTAATTTGCTTCTACTAAATACAAATAAGTAGTAATGCACTATAGGATCTATGAGCCTCATAAATCGATGCTTCATGCCCATCGATTCGGGAAAGTGTCGCGGGTACTTCATTCGCTTTGGATATGACTCAGAGACCGACAAGTGCATTCCATTTGTCTACGGAGGTTGTCGCGGCAACAGAAACAATTTCTTCACTAACGAGCAATGTATGCAAAGATGTTACATGAAATTCAAATAAATGGTCCTATTGACGGATTAAACAGATTTATCCAGTTTTATTTGTTTTGGCATGAGGGAGTTCATTGTTATCAATTGCTCAAAAGGGAAAGAGAAAGAAAGGAGTAACATTCAAAATTAGTCAGAATCATATTTCTTCGTCTCCAAAAGGACCGAGCATTTAATTAGAGCAAAGTTAAAATTTGTTCCAGCAGTAAATTAGATTAGCGTTTTCCCAACCCCCCTAACGAAAGCGTTAATAATATCTGACTAGAATAGAGGAAAAGCATCCAGGAGCCACTGTAATGAAAGACTCATGATTTACTTCCCCACTTATCAGTCTGCATTTACCAGTAAGGTTGACCATCCACATCACTGGATGTTCAGCGATGATCTCGATAGTGGGCACCGATCTTACTACCTCTGAATTTGAAGACTTGCAAGTTGACTCCCGCGTCAACCAGGTTCTTCTTACCACTTCAGGTGTTCCGATTTTGCACTAAGGATTCGGTTCAACTCTTTACATGTCATCTCATTTATTTCAATGGTGTATCCAACAATATTTTAAAAAGAAACCAAATACATTCGAATGGGGTAGCAGTTAGTACTTAGAATGAAATGAAATTAAATCAGGAAGTTTATCCCTCTAATTGGGAACAACCAAGGCTAAGACCCTGAAATCTGATATTGAAAACAATTTCCTCTAAAGAATTATCTTTCGAATATAACCACTTTTATGCAAATGCATTTTTATATTCGAATGCTTGCGCAAACCGAGCGCGATCACCGCATTTCAGCCCGCTCCGACCAAAGCTCACCTGCAGGATATTGACTGTCGGTTTCCACTCGTCTTGGTCCCTCCGCGACAATGATAATTTGTCCGCGTTATCTACAGGGTTCAGCAATGTAATTAAGTCACTTCTCAACTGTCTTCATTCTGATTATGAAACCGCGGTTAGTAGTTCAGAAATTGTTAAGCTGCATATAGTCATAGCCATAGATTTGAAAGGAAGAAAATCTGAAAGAGAAAAACTCGGAAGACTGCTGACAAATATAATCTGTCAGTAGCTCAACCCTGAGGGGTGTCTCTATACATTTTCCAACATTACACTTTTGTCGCATTCTTTGTGAAAATATTTTGTTATTTCGCCTCTTTGTCTTTGTGGCTCAAACTCTTACCTGTCCCGTCTAGATGAGTTCATCGATTCCCATTTGTTATATGACAGGTCAGTTTCATTTAAAACACACACACAGGCATATGCCTGTCTTTTACCCGTTTCTATGCTTCTCTCTCCACAATTTTTTGAATCCTTATCGTGGATTATTGAATACTTTTGGAATTGTCGTTTGCTGTCGTTAGCTTCTACGATCTGGTTTTGTTTCGTTAGTCCCTACAATTTGGTGATCCTTCAGATCATTAACTCATGAAAATAATGTTAGTAAATCCCGAAGAAGTTCCAGGTTCCACTTCTGGTTGCAAATGTACATGTATATATACATGAAGTTAAAAAACATATTCAAATTTTGTCGTCATTTAACTCAAAGTTAAATTCAATAAATTAATGAAACAAATTATTATATATCTCTCGATCAAACAGTATGACGAATTACTCATTAATTAAGGTAAAAAACCGTCGTTTATTAGTACTTTTTGTCTGTGTGGGGGCAGATCCGGCGGCGGAGGCGGGCTATTGGCAGTGTTTTCCGTTTTTATCTCCTGGTTTCAAATATTTAGGTTCTTATTGGAATATTCCAAAGAGAAGACAAAAATACTTTTAAATTGGCAGAGAAAACCCATTTGCCTCCCTGTCTATAATATTGTGGAACACAGCGTGGGTTTTCAGTACCAATCAGCACGAAAATACGAAAGAGAACTAAACTCCAGTGAGTATCTGTCAATGGTGCCCAATTTTCATGACATGATTTGAACGTTTCTATCAACACTGACCAGGCACGGCGACTAAATCAATTGCTAAATAGTTGTGTACCAACGTGACCCGTGCTCATCGTGCCTAACTTGTTTTAACCCATTTCTGAGTAACCCTGTTAACATCATTGTCACCCATTAACAATTTTAGAAAAAAATTCCGTTTGATTCTCTCAAAGGCGGCCACCATTTCAAGGGGGCTTTGGTTTGCATATTATAGATTATAAAGGGATTTATTCACGCCAGATGTTGCGCAAAGTAGGAGGAGATTTACGACTGTTGATGCCGTCTCTCCTCATTCACGAAAACGAAGTTATATGGAATTTGGGAAAAAGAATAAAAATCAATCAGTTATTGACAACACAATGACCGGTTTCAGTAAAGTTACCTTTCATATGATTGACAATGTCAGCCAGTATTTTGAACATTATCTTCTGCCAGAAGATGCTGGATCCTTTGTTTCTTTCTGAAAAATATCAAGGACCTGAAGAGATGGTAGCTGTGATGCGTTTTACGATTTTAAACTCTTGCTTATAGTTGGCCCTTTAAGCCCTAGATCACAAAAGGGAGACGAGATTGATGTCTGATGATGGAGTTTGGAAACACATGAATCCGTTTCCACTGCGATGCATGTGACAAGCAGTACTCTGACCAATGGACTTGAGCACTGTCTGTATCCGTCTTGCTTTCACCTACTTCAATATGTTGTCCGTCCATCACGTTATATCGAGAAAAGATGTTTTGGCTCCTTTCCCGCCTGAGAATCTGACATTAATCAAACCGCCTGTCATTTATCACCAGATTCATACTGACGAAGTTAAGTCTTAGCATTTCATATTGAGAACCGATATACCAAAATGAACAATATTTAAGATATTTATAATAAACTAAATTAAATTATGAATTTCTTTCATTTGAACCCGATTCGAGTATGCGATTTGGACATGAGGCATAGAGTTTTTATGATAGTAATTATTAAAAGATGGGGGGAGAAAAGTGAATAGGGGATTTCGGTCTCGCATCAGCCTCAGTAGGATCTTTATGTTCCTAAAAAACTTACTTTTCATGTTGTCAAGACTTGTTGGCCTTGTTGTCAAGCCAAGCAGGTAAAATGGGTACTTGTTTTCATTTACATTGTGTAAATCTTATTCCAGGATGAATTGATACTTTACATCTATTCGTGACAGTACTATAACAATTCATAGCCTACAAAGTTTGCGCGTGACGAAGAGTGAAAGTTCCATCATTCGGCAGTTGAAACTCGTCAAAATATCAAATGAGACCACGCAGTAGTGATGAAGAGAGAGCTTCTCTCCAAATAATCAGCCAAAACCACAACTATTCATAACTTTTGTGGATGCTCATTTCTCTATCGAATGATTTATGAAACTGTGTTTTCCGTAACAGTTAAATTTATACATCACAAAACACTAGAATATGCTGAGTATGTTACTTCCTTGAATTAAAGTGAAAGATATCGGAATTATCGACGAGAAACCCTCATTTGGTCATGACAAAGCGGAGAAAGTTTTAAAATTTCTCATTTGAAAAGTATCTAAACTACAGAGTCCAGAAGAGTTCTCAAAGACTACAGTTCATCCTCTAACATTTCAGAATTTACATTTCACGGTTTG
Source organism: Hymenolepis diminuta (assembly GCA_900708905.1). NCBI lineage: Eukaryota > Metazoa > Platyhelminthes > Cestoda > Cyclophyllidea > Hymenolepididae > Hymenolepis > Hymenolepis diminuta. The sequence continues at coordinate 3,001,134 of CAADRB010000003.1, forward strand.
ACGTTCAGTGAGAAAGAAATGGGAGAAAAGAGAAGGAATAGGCGGGAAAATAGGGCAATGGAATGGAGTGTGCTAGCGTTATTCCAGAGCAGGCGGTATTGAAGTTGTGATATGTGGTCCAAGTGAGACTCTTGGCGCTGGACTTCATAAACAACTTTTGCTTGACTCCATTCCACTGTTCATACCTTTCTGGACTCGCTTGAAAGAAATTTGGTTCCGCGTCATGAAAAGTAATGCTGATGTTACCATCCTGGTAATTTCACCTCCTTCGATAGCAGTAGAATGGCAAGTTGATATTAGCTTAGTTGAACTAAATTCAACACGATCATTTGTTTATTTTCACGCCTTTTATTAATCAAACAGAGCTGCAGAAATTTTATTGAAAATAATAAAATATACAAAAGTATCACTTATAACCGCTCTTCTTGACGGGGCATTCGATCCTGTTGCAGACTGAATTTAGTAAGGTCAAATGAATCAGTTAGTGGGATAGAAGGTGGAAAGCAGTTCTTTCACTTAAATTTTTCATTGGATGCAGCAGTTCCAGCGAATTAGAAATAAATGAAATGAGTTCTTACTATCCTTTTGCCCACGGCAAAGATTAGCGTTGACCTATGGAATACCTTCATAAACCGCGGCTAATAAATCTCTTTATTCTAATGGCTATAAAAAGCAGCTCCCTTTTCAAAGGAAGAAAGTCATAAAAGAAGCGGTATCCAGATACGGTCGATCAGGCGTGTATTCATAAAATGAAGTTCATTTCATTTTCTGGGACAGTCAATTAACTGCTGGAAGTTGCGTATTTAAACAAACTTAAAAAGATTGGTAAGAGATTCTTTCTCATCATTAAAAAATGATTATTTTGAAATTTTTTCTGATGCACCGCAAATGATATACTTTAATAAACAAAAATTAGTTGTAAATTTGATAAATTAAGTTTTAAAATTATTTTAATAATTTATATTGAAAATTAGTTTTCTCATTCAACTAACTACCAAGTTAGTTAGTCCTAACATAACCTCAAATGCATCTGTCAAATTTATTGTTCTCCGGCCCATTAAGAAGGCGTTTTCTAGGGTAAAGGGGCTGCACCATAGGGTCTTCCTGATTGAAAGCTCGAATTCTGAAACCCCATTTTTTGGCCAGACTGAATCAAGGTGGTCGGCCATTTCACCGACCAGGTGCGTATTTAACCCGTGATCTCCGGCATTACAGACGAGTTCATTAGCCGCTGCGCGAGTGCTGCACGACGAATGGATATTGGCTATTACTGAATTAACAGTTTCACTCTCCGTAATGCAAATATTACGTAAAGTTATAATAATTACAGTTGTTCTACTCAATGGATCTGTTAAAACTATGTCGGACAGACCCCGAACACAGCCCTTTTTGTAGCCTGCTTGAATAGACGCATTTATTCACTTTTCAGCCTTTTGACTTTGAGATGCAATGGGGTCGGTAATTTAGTGACGTGGCCCGAGTGGATGTGTAGCAATACCAGACTTTATGGCTAGTAGAAGATGCAAAATGCTCTAATCTTTTGTCGCAGCTTTAGAAACTCAACCGGGAAGCAATATCCAGTTTTACTTCTCTTTTCTCCTATCACCTGTGTTATAAATACCGATCGGTGATAATTGAACTCAAGTGAACCCTTCTATGAGAGCATGTATAACGGCCCTCACCAAGTGGTTGCTTCATCTCGAACAGCAGAAGAAAATTGTACCCGAAATGGTCGATCAACCATCGAACTAAACAGACTGGTCATTAATCTCGTAACTTTGCCCACATAAATGTCCTTAAAATTCGGAAATTAGACAAGGAAGCTAAGGACTTCAATCAGAATTGAAGCTCAAATATCTGCATTTCTCGACCCTATTTTAAAATTAAGTCGTGTTCCACAATAAAGATCAGATTTCCATCTCACTGAGGATAATAAATAATGAAAATTAATCACGAAGGCCCAGATATCTTTCAGCTGGGTAGAATCTGGAAAACCCCATAAATTTTCATTTCCATTGATAATCAGAAAGTGGACTTTTAAAATGCGAAATTTATGATCGAGAACTTATGAAAAAAATACCTCAAACACTCAATTACAATCTTTTTTAAATTCATTTACGGTTTCTTTGACAACAAAAATTTCATTTTCTTTTAATTTATGCGAGATGAGTGGGATGAGTTCTCATTTGCATTTTCGCCGCGATTTCTGTTTGAATTCAGCAAGTGTCAAGTGTCCTTTGAAAGTTGCAAGAAACTCTTGTACGTGACTGCGAAGAGTGTCATCTAAATTTAATTCGACATCATGACTTCTTTTTCAAGAGGCAAATACGTCACCTTTGTCCGACTTTTTGTTTGTCTCTGATCTAATCCGGACAAAGACTTGGTTGAACTTTCCTTTTCTAAACACAGTTAGAAATATATTTTGTACATTTTGTAAAGTTTGACATTTCTATGCTACCTCAAGGCAGAAAGGTCGAAGTTCTCTCCCTTCTGCCTATCAATTCACTAGAAAACACTACACTACGGTGCGAGAAGGTTAAGACGGAATGCAGTTAACCCAGAGCATTTTATTAACCGGATAGTGGCAGTAAGTAAAAATACAAGCTGTCTTCATGTTGATGTTGGGAGATCAAAAAACCGTTAGACTGATTGCAGTTTCTGGCCCGAATAACCGGCAGACTGTCAGGAGGGATGCGGCCAGAGTATGGGCGACCAAGAGACGACCTGAGGAAAATAAACACTAAAGCTGGGAGCATTGCTTTGTCGGCTGCCTGGCGGTGTATATGACCTGCTTTTTAAGTGAATTTATCATTTTCATTATATTTGAGTACTTGCATAAACCAGGTGTACCAACTCTGCCCCGTTGGACGTATTTCATCACCTTAAATTGTTCATAATTCCAATTTTCCTCAATTTTGTGGTGAATTTACCTTCCATACTGTGGTGATGTTGGAATGTTTAATTTCTGCCGCTGCGACCTACGTATTTACCAGATCTTACTAGGCCTCAGTTAGGCCTCGA
>CAADRB010000003.1:3004166-3064813 GCA_900708905.1 Hymenolepis diminuta
AAATAAGAGAGAATCCCCAATATAAATATGAATACAATCGTAATCATTGTATTGATGTTGAGGATAAAAACATCGCGGGATTGATGAGAGTTAACTATTAAGGCGCCTGGAGAAACAATTAATAATGGAGCTCAATAACGAAGAGATCAAGCGGAAATGGCTCAATCAGGTCTGCAATTTTGATTTTTTGTCAGCAACTTAATACTCTCTCTCTGTCAATATTCAACACTTTTCCTCTGGCACTTTTATTGCTCTAATTGCCACATACTAACTCTTGATAAGGGACTCAGAAAAAATGCTATTAGCTGAGTTTTTGCTGAGTGTTTATCTCAACGTCACAGAGTTGTGCGGGATATTAAAAGTTCTCAATTGAATTAATCGATAAACCTTAGGAGTATTAAAATTAGCTCATAAGTTTTCTAGATCTTCACGTATTGAAGGCCCACATATATGCTTTCATACCTTAAAAGGGGAAATACAACTTTCTGGGCTCTAAAAGGATACATTTACTATGGAAAAACTTTTTTCAGATGTCTGCTAGTCAAAAAGGAATGGCTCCAAGACTACGTTGTTTTCGCTGAAGGCTGCCAATAAACAGATACACGTGGTGCAAGTCATACTGATCTACGTGTTGCATAACCTGTAAGATCACTTTGCCATCTCAATTAGTGAGAGAGAAAAAATGACTCGAAGTGGCAGAACCGACCATACTAACTGAAAACCCGGCATCTGTCACAAGGCAGGAGAAGAATCGCGGAATTCTAATGTCAGAGAGTAAACTCTCCAATTTTGATATATTATACAACTCGCATCCAAGACATCAGATGAAAAAAGACTCCTGATACTCTGAGGCCGGTGTCAGTGTCTTTTTGATCATCTTCCCTATGTCTTCCATTGAACTTTCTGTTTGGTTGCTTCTCACAATAAAAGATTGTAAATGTTTTCCCTTCTACAGCTAATACTGATGGATATGCGATTAAAAGTGGAGTTGATACTTATGTAATATCTGGTCTCAGTGTGAGTACAATCGATTTATCCTGTCGTCAAGTGCGCCTCGTTTACCTCTCCAATTAGTTGTAAGCGTCTATAAAACATGAGATGCGATATAAGAAGACGTGCTCTCTCTGAAATCTTCTGAGTCTCCTTTGCGCAGTATGCAAAAAGTCCCGAAGTGGAACATAAGTGTTTACATGAAATGAAATGATTCAACCAAAGGTAATTATTTGATTTACATGAATATCAGATGAAGGATATCCAAACATAAGCCATTGTCAACACGTTAGATTTTCACCACACTCGATTAAGTTTATGTGAAGTGAAATCCAAACTGAAGGTCGGAGGAGAAGATCCTTTTGTTTGAATTAGCGAGAAAAATCAAGTGGAAAAACGGCATCTTTTTAGTTAAGAAATGCCAAAAATAGTACACGCCCTCCCTTGCTGCTATACTGCAAGTACTAACTGATAATTTAAAAAGTTCTATTACTATTTTTTAACTTTCCCATAGTGATCTGACTTCCCCCAACCTTTCCAGATCGGTCAGGTGACTTGCAAATGTGGATCATGATAGAAGTTGCATAGATGAAAGCGTGGGAATGCGAACATTATTGTAAATTGATTATAGGAGAGGGGATTAATCTAAATAACTTCCACTAAGCAGTTCTATTTGATAGGTCTCCTCTCCTCCAAAGTACTGAATGGGTGCAGTTGACTCGAACATCGGTAACTACGATGCAATATATCTAACTTTATTCAAACGATGTGTTTGATAAAAGACAAGGGAATGTTGAAGACGAACGCTAAACGCAATTGCGTGGGTATATTTTCGTGTTCACGGAAAGGATGAGGTCTTTTTTGGTCTACCAATTTCTTCTTCTTGGCTTAAGCATTTAGTTCGCAAGGATACTATCGGCAGTTCTAGTCGTCTCGAATATCCTGACGGTGCGAGAAAAGAATTTATAAAAGTAGAGGTGCAATTAGAGTAGAAAATACTCTTCAGCCATCCGTTCTGTAACAGAGGGTATCTCTGAACTGAAAGGACGCTGGTTGATACACAACCTATCAGATTACTTTCTCATTAATATTAGTGTCAGAGTGGGTAACATTAACAAAATTAGGCCAATTTTAAAGTCGGATTATATTTGCCTGCTCTTTTGATTGATATCCATGTAATCCTGCCGAAGGCAGATGAAGAAATCAAATACACCGAATAAGAAATTGCTAGATGCTCGTTTGCTGGTCGTGACCCCCACTTAACTGGAAATTCTATGAAAGGCCAGTGGAAGAAATTCCGAGTATTGGACGCATCGGGACACAAAACAGCACAACATTTGGAGAAGTAAACAAAGTCACGTGATGCAGAATTTATGCAGGTACTTCTGGACCTATTCATCTGATTGGTCAATAGAAAGGAAATAAATAAACCCTGTTTCACCCTATCCCGAACATTCAAGTTTATCATATTTTGAAGAACGTTTGAACATGCTATTCAATCTCGGTCACGGGTTCTGCTTTCTTGGCTTTCTACTTGCGGCGAGTGCATACGATTTTGAAGAAATTGGTAATGATTTTACAATTTCAGTAGAGATCTTTTAAACTAATCTGCACCCCACCCCACCCCCCACCCCCTCAATTCTGGATCTGTCACATGATCATGTTGCTATGAGAATAACTTTATGCATATGAAAATGTGTGTAAAAATTAATTGATTCATAATGTTTTAACTCAATTGTCATTGATTAAATATTATAAGAAATAAACGGGAACAATTAATGGCAAAAGAATTTTATTTTAATAAAATAGAATTGAGAATTAAAGAGTTAATTAAATAAAATAAATTTTAAAATTTTCTGTGTTTTTACGCATCTACCAACTTTGTTTACTTAATATTTATTCTTATTAATTAACATTTGAGGAGAAACAAAGCCTAACGGTGAGAATAATTTAATTGCAGCTGTGCCACCGATTTGCAGACCACAACTCCAGATGGCCAATTGTTGGTACTACCGTCCAAATTACGTTTACAACCATCTTTTGGATCGGTGTGATTGGAATGGTTGGAGTGCTTGCAATTCGAAGCTGAATAGCTTTCAGACACGCGCTGAGTGCGAGAGAATCTGTCTGGGCAATCGCAGACGTCCTGGCAATCGAATTCAGGAGTTTGACGACTTCTTGTCATCTAATTTCATCAAGGAGATACCTTCGAGACAGAGAGACTTGTCATATCAGAAACATCAAATCGATTAATTGTCTTCAAAAGGTACACCTTACACACTGCTCATATAAAAGTCCATACTAATGAAATGTTTCGAAGGCGTGCATATCATCACAAATTCACTGCATTTAAAATAATTTAATCAGGTCTCGAAACACTGACAGATCTCCTATTTTCTCTACGCCTTTCTGTCATATGCATTTGTACCGTTATTTGTTTCAATACACTCAGTAAATATAACCCACCACCTACTGAATTCAAAACGTTAAGCAAATTTACCTCGAAATTTTGACAGTAATTGGAAAAGAAGGATTGCCATAACGACTTGTTTTCTTACGCAACTAAACAAATGGAAAGGTTTTTCGATGGGAAACGAGGGAATTTTGATCAGAATTGTTGTTTCATTACTAATAATCTGGAGTAGGGCAGAGGGGCTTTGTTATTTTCATCGTGGGAAAGCGATTGGAATCGTTTGGTAATAAGTCCAAAATATGATAAAGGGGGAGGAATCTAAACAACATCGAGGGTAAAGAGTTGAAGTGCAATAAGTTTTTGTTATTACAACATAAACTTGTGCCTTCCTCCTTCTGGTCTGGATATCGACTTGTAGATCGCAAAAATTTCTGGCACTGCAGATGATCTTAAGGCAAAAAGGTGGGAGATTTGCTTCAGCAGCTTCGGTTCATCGAAACAATCGACATCCTGTAGATCCATGTCGGGTTGAGTTGTTACCAAGCAATTTGCAGTAATTTGCTGACCATCGTAACAAACTTGACGGTCAAATTTACCTTCCGATTTCAATGTTTCACCAAAAATATTTCTGGCAATGTGATATGTCAGTCTCAGCACTATCGAGCCCACGGTTACACTGCCAACGCTCTGCTGACTCGCTCACTCAGAATGCCTGAGTTTGTGAGAAGAGCGCATGGCATGTTATGATGGACGAAAATCCTGGGAAGTCAATGCTACGTCTCGTCAAAGATCTTCAAGTGTCTGAAGGAACAACAATGAATAAGGAATGCTATTCATCAAAACCCAGGATACAAATCATACGTTCTATGGTGAGGTCGTCAGCTTATCTCGATTTCCCTTGGGTATTTCTTGATCCTCTTTTGTCAGCCCTCTTACTTTTCTGCCCTCCTGAGTTGTAAATGTAACGCTCTGAACTGAAATTTCCGATGAAAATGCTCAAATTATACAACAGACCTCTTTCCATATCCAGGATTTTAAAGGAGTACCCATTAGAATGCCGATGCCTTAAGTATTTCATTGTTGTTCCATCTGAATTTGAGGGGAGAAGAGCGTTGATAGTGAAAAAGTATTAGTGAAGCCCTTTTTTCCCACTAAGTAGAGCGCGATGCACTTTTTGTTATTGGAATCTGTGGGTTAAACGCCAGTGCAACGTTGAATTTTTATGGCGTACTCAAACAGCCAATTAGAGCGATGCGATGAGCATATATATTTCTTCCGATTTCCAATGGCAGACAGTGAGATTAAGCCATGAAAATGTAAGTTCCAATTCAAAATTCCCTTTCTCATTCTTGAAGTGCCTTTCGAGGCACGTCTTAGAGTTTAATGCCATTATGCTCAACTCATTTCTTGCAATAATTTCTAACAATTGCTTGATGAATGTCGTAGAAGGTAACAACTTAATCTGCACCTGAATTTTGAAATTTCGGGAAAAATTTGATTGATTAAATGCGCTTTGGAAGTTCTTTTTGAAATTTATAAGATAATTTGAAATAGATAAAATCTTACTGTCAGAATCGGCTGATTTCTTCTGTATTTACGAATGAAATAAGTAATTTTTCCCAGATTTGTCATTGGTAAATGGATGGGATTCTTTCAGATGCTTGAGACCACCTTCTTTGCAGGTCCAATTGTTTGAAGTTTTACAATTCAGGCGAAATTTTTAGGCTCCGATTGGTTCTCCAGAGAGTTGAAAGCTACATTGCTTCCAGGCTTCAGGGTATATTGATAGATTTTCATCCTGGATGAATGCATTTTTCAAGTTAGTTAAAGAGTATTATGAAAGCAACTGCCTGTAAACATCCGCTGAAGGTGTTGAGTTCGAAATTTATTTGTTCAAGTAGAAGGATTTTGGTGCGTTTTGCTGGAAGTACATATTCTCAATTCGCTTCATACGACTGTCACGAACTCTCCTACAAAACTCACGGTCGTAGATCTTCCAGTGAAGTGTCGAGTGGTTTATGGTAATGCAAGCGAATTCTTATTTCAGGTCAAATTTCTTAAGTTTTTTGTCAAGAGAAACTGTATTTGACAATTAACTTCTTTGATTTTCAGTAATTTCACGTTCAGCTCGTTCTCAGAAGCGCCTTTTCAAGACCTTGAGATTCATTGACAGGAATCGATGCCGTCGAATTGTGTAATTTTGAACTCCCTTTACTTTTTAATAACTCTGTGTATTCATTTATAAAAGTGCATTAAATATGCGCTACTTATTTATTTTCACATAAATTACGGAATAAAATCAGAGGGCTTTCTACAGAACCGTATGAGCTAATATTGAATACCGGTGTCTCATTCATTTGACCTGAGAATGGACTTCAAGCAAGGTTATTTTTGCAAACTGCGATTGGTTCCTCCAAAATGTTGCTTAGTGATCAACCTGAATTTACCCAGTGTGTGTACCAGTTCACACACACGCACACGGAAAATTCGATCTCAAACACACTTAATTAGCGCAGTTGGATTTGAGACAGCGCTACGTCAATAAAAAAACGCCTCGTGCTCGGCAAGCTAGAACTCACCCTGCATAGATTAATGCTACATAGAATACAAGGAAACACCAGCACAATTTGACTTTCCCTGTTCTACGTCCACTTCGTCCTGTTGATGGTCGTACTTAAAGTATAATAAAGGAGAAAAATTAATTGGATAGATATTTAGAAATCCTTTTGAGTTTCCACTTTGAATATCGGCCTGCTTCCTCCAGAATTAAATCATTTTATTTTGTCCTGGTGAAATGAACCCTTGATCGATTGTCCCGTAATATCGCCCACCTAGGTGCATTATTTTTGCAGTTTTCGAGGCCGTATCGATTTTCTGGTCGAAAAACGATTGGTTAGCGTCAATGTAGATAATTAAAATGCTACTGTTACGCGGTGTGCTACATAACTTCAGGTCGTATTTTAATGGTCTTACCATTATCTTGGCATTAAATTTAATTCTGTTTGATCTAATGAATTACATATTCCAGGAAATGCGTTTGAAGTTCTAAATTCCGACAAAAGTTATGGGAAATCGGTTTGGAAGTTAGAATCGAGCACTGATGCGGATAGGCAGAAAGTGGTATCTCGTGAAATGCTGAACCGTAAAAAGACGCCTGATGAACTGGCTTAAATAATTCTATCTTAAAGTTGCCTTCCAGAAAAGCTAAAAACTCCACCGTTTCAATTCTCTCCGCCCCCTTCGCCCTCTTTTGCAACGGCAAACTGATTTTAGAAATAATGATTTGGTTGCCATCAAAAAACATTCACGAAACACGTAACTTTATCGTAGTCTCTCGGGTGATTTTAACGTCCTTGTTGATAACTCTTCTCGCTTATTTCTAATTAACCTTTCGGAAGGATCTGAAAGTCTTCAAGTTGCGATTCAAGCAGATGGTAAACAGAAGAGCCCTTCCTCCTGCTTCGAAAATGTCTTACCAGGGGAAGACTGACAATTTCAAATAACTGAATAGTTTTAAGAAGTAGGCTTTTATGATTCCCAGACAGAGCATGTGTCGTTATGATCAGGTTTTTATTTCATATAAATGAACCGTCTAATCAAATTTTATGTTTCATCCTATAAATAAAAAGAAATTAAGAAGCATTTATTTTAAAGTAGCACCAATCCCATGCAAAGCTAATTTTATCATCTGAATGAGTTAGGCTTAAATATGTCTCCATTCAAATCTAAGGCCGACGGGACACAGAAAACCTTTTCCGAAATCAGAAGAAAGACCCTGTGCATGACGTTCGCAGAGGAAGGAAGGAGGAGCGTGGGAGGAGCTGATAACTGGAACTGGGGGCTAGTGGACAGCTGCGTGCGAGATAGGGAAATTATGGAAGAGGTTGAAATAGAAAGTTAATTAGTTTGACCTAGTTTATGCCACACGCAGCCATCCATTGATCAGTCGTATACGAACGTCAAGCCAAAGGGTAGCCATCGTCTGCATACTGCAATTTCACCTTTGATTCACTTGCACTGCTCTGATACAAGTCTAGAAGTCCCTGAAATTGCATGAGAATTAACAAATAATTTTTTATTAACTTAATATTGGATTGAATGACTGCATTATTAAAATCTCTTTTGGGAAATCCGATTAATCTTTTATTTCAACTGGTCGAACTATTCCAATTTCACTCAATCCTCGGCTATTTCTAAAATTTTCCGCAATCTGCTCCTGCTGTCACATACATTAACTTAGACTGTGCAAGCACTTCTAACAAATGACTCACATTATCATCTAAAATCATAAAAATATCTTTTTTTTAATAAATAAATTTATTGCTTCATTTTTAAAAAAGGCGATTATTATGAGTGATTTCATTTTCTGATATTCAGATTACTGAGGCCAGGCAGGCGGAAAGTCTATTTTACGATTTGCATTTGTGCAATGTTGGGGCTACTTATGCTCCTAAGGTCGTCTACAGATAGAAAATGCCAACTCGAACCGGCTGTGCAAACCTCAAGGGATGAGATGGATTTTATTCGACTGCAGGCTGACAGATTTTTTGCGTCCATCGACTCACCCTCACATCCCAACTGCATATTGTTCCGAGAAAATTTTCCGCAGGTGTCAAAGCCAGATGGAGATATGGATATTGCATTTACTCTGGTTGTTCACAAGGATATTTGGCAAATCGCCCGACTATTACGTATGATACATCGAGTGAATAATTACTATTGCATCCACCTGGATTATCGATCGCTGAGAGCATTTCGAAATGCGTTAGACGGCGTCGCCGCATGTTTTGGACCAAATGTTGAGATAGTTCCACCGAAAAATAGGGTGAGAGTTAGTTGGGGAGACGAATCAGTGCTGAAGCCGCAGTTTATTTGTGCGGAACAGGCGCTAAAGAGACATTCCACTTGGAAATACCTGATCAACATTGTGGGGCAGGAGTTTCCTCTTCGAACAAATCTCGAACTGCAGGCGGCTTTGAAGGCCCTCAATGGATCCAACCTTGTTGAATCGTTCAACATCAACCGGTTTAGATCATGGGTGGGGAATAGAACACTACCTTACGGTGTAAGTTAGATATTAATTATATTTTCACGTCAAATTATTTTCTATCTTTACTTCAATTAGTTTCTGTTTCTGATAAATATGATTAAAACAGTTCTCCAGTATGCGTCTCACAATAATTCTTATATCTCTGATTTTCTAGTAATTCATTTTATCATTCAATGACTTAATAAATTAAATTATACAATTAAAATTTCCACTTCTATTTGGTTGGTACTTAAAAAGTACTTCATAACTTTGGTTCGTGTCTTGGTTCACTGTTTCTGGTGATTTGAAATTTGCTCTCGCACATTCTATTGGTGCCTGTTGAGTCAAAGCTTTGTAGCTTATCTTCCATAACAACTTACAACTGTGACAAATTCCAAACCAGTTATAGACTTAGCTGCTTTCATCAAACCAGAATGAGATAGAAGTCGTACTCCAGAAAGAATGCTGAGGAGAACTTCAGTCACTCTGTTTTCATCTCAGTCACATTCTGAACCAATTGGAAAAAGATCGGAGTAGCTGAAGACAACAAATTGGACTCACTCCTACTGCATTTGATGTCAGCGAATTCAGTTTGTTTTAGGAAATTCCACCACACCCAGCTATTTCCCACAGTCTGAATTCCTCGTGTACTTCTGAAAAGTGTTTTTCTTTCATTTTGTTGTTTCAGTGTTTTTTAGGCAAAATAAAGAATTTACAGCGAATACTTTCATCCGGAATCCAGTTATCCTGTCTGCATATCTGGATTTTTAGGGCCCATTTCTTTTCCACTTAGTGGATGGAGCCATATGCGTCATGAATAGTTTTAGTAGTCTAGTAAAACAAAAAGACTTCAACATTGTTTTAAATTTGACAGCTTAAAACTACTTGTTTAATTAAATAGACGTCTATTGTTGAATACGTCTTAAATGCAAATTGTTGGGGTCATGTCATGACGTAAATTTGTCGGAAATTGTAAACCTATCTCCCTCCTTACTTTGATTATAGGCCCAGTGGTATAAAGGAACGCTCTACGGAGCATTCAGGAGGGAATTTCTGCAAGAAGCCGTATTAGGTGAATTCACCAAACCCTTTCGTGACCTTATACTATTGCACAAGGTATTTTATCATCCCGACGAACTCTACTTCCCCACCCTCAACTATAATCCTAAGTTAAAACTCCCCGGGTCTTGCCTGGTAGCTCCTAGTCCCCAGAATGAAGTGAATATTAACTTTTTGGCAAAGTATGTGATTTGGGGAGACTACAAAATTAAATGCGAGACCATGACCGTTCGTTCGGTGTGTATCTTTGGCAACCCTCAAGTCGATCAACTGCAACGGACTCCACACCTTTTTGCCAACAAATTCCACTCACAATACCAGCCGGAGGCCTATGATAAGATGGAGCAATGGTATTTTAGCAAATTCGCGAAGGAACTTAAGACAGGAGTCTACTCAAAGAGCGACTTTGACGTATCTGTTTATGCAAATCGGACTTGTTCTCATTATCATATTTAAAAGAAAAAAGAAGAAACAAAAACTGTAACTCGACTCCGTGATATTATTACTTCTATTCGCCAAATTCATTTATACTTATATTTATAAAAGGACCATTTTTGCTAACTTGGAATAAAAGACGGAATGTCTGTTGTTTCCTACTTTATTTATAAAATGCTAATTCAACGGTAACCGTATAGTCAGAGGGTCAGAATTTGTGTCCTGCCTAAATCATATTTCGCTTCTTTGCGTTAATTAATAATTTTGTAAGTAGACACAGAACCATGAATGTTAAATTTAACTAAAGGTCATGTGCAACTTCAAGTATTCAGATATCTAAGTTCTGGACTTATCACTCTCGTCGCCTGGTCTATCCCTATTTGTGTGTATTAGCCGATGTTTAATGACCCTAACCAATTATCCTTCTTCAGTCGAATAGTTTAAGTCCGTTTAATTCAATACGGTTAGATGGAATTCCATATCAAGTATACTGTTCGAAAAGGATGATATTAGATCTGTTAGGTTCATATTTATTGGAGGAATTTCGCGGTGAAATTTGATACTTTCATCATTGTGAGTCACAAACTCAGCAAAAGAATTTCAATGTTTTGAGAAATCGCATAGCCGTGGGCATATTGGACTAACGTGGAAGTTTAGTGCTTGTTTCCTGGCTCCATATTTCTGGTGCTCATTAAAAAAATCGGAGCTTTAATTAAATATGCGATGGCATTTTATTTCGTCAGTTAAATTTGGCGGTAGTATTGTGTTGCGAACCCATGACAGGCCAAAAGTTAAAGTATTTTAAAAACGGCTTACTAACTAAATTTAAGTAGTGTAGAATTATTGGAGCTAGTTTGACTTTGCAGACTTAAATAACAATTACGTCGGCTTACTGTCAGAATGTCAAATCTTGTAAATAAACCGACTCACTCATATCTATCTTACACTCAACTATCAAACATTTTTCCCGACGATATTTTTCTTCCCTTTATTTGGAAAATAACGTTCAATTATTAAATTGGATTAGGGGAACTTATGGTTGCTTTGGAGGCAAATAAGGCTATTACAGTGACGAGGACATAATATTCACCATCTGTGACGGTTTCTGCAATGCCAAAGACAAAAATCTTCGGTTTATCAACGTAGAGTGGATTGCTCAATTCCTAACAAAATGTTGAGAGCAGCTGCACAGAAATAAAGGTTCTTTCAGTAAAAAATTGAAGGTCAATATTCTCCTGATGTTCCTACAACATCTACTATCACTATTTCTCATACTTCTGCAAAAAATTGTCCTCTTCCAAGATCTATTACTGTGCAATTCTTGTTCAGACCACCATGGATGACATGACGTTGCAGCCAACAGTCAGAGTGTGAAAGTAGCGAGTCTCACGCGCTCTATCGAATGTTCTACATCTAATTTCTTTCCAGCACGATCTGTACCCAAAAACAACAAGTCCTAAAATTCTGTCTGTCAGACCACCAGACATCTCAATCGCCATGTTCTTTCTGCCGTTGATGATACTTACAGAAACATTCATCTTCTAAGCAAAATGCGTGTCTTGAGGGGGCAGATGTTGTTGCCTCCCCAGAATTCATAAACCGTCCACTAAGATCAAGCCATCTAAACTTCTTGGTCAATGCAACCGCATTCGAGCTAAAATAAAGCTCGTTCTCCATCCTAATTGATCGAAAGACTGACGGATGATAAATGCAAGGAACTCGAGAAAATCAGTCCAGCCAAATTAGTTCCTCAAATCTTGTGGAATAGCAACAAATGTGGTTGCACAAAATGCATCGGTCACTGTGTTTGAGAAATATTTACCAGGATCCCTGATGAGCCCAAGTGAACCACATCTTAGTTTGATCACGTCGTATAATTTAATATCAATCACAACTGATTAGATAGAAAACAGGACACACTTGAGGGCAAGGAGAGGCCAATCATGCTTTCACCAACAATGTCTCAAGGAGAGTTTATCATGCGGCCTGATACTGAGAGTCCGGCTATCACATTCTCAAACCTTCGTGTTCACTTACCAAAATATCTGCTAAATGCGAACTGTACACAAAGGATCATCTGTGGAAGGTATATTTTACTGAATCTCTTTGAAGGAAAAAGTACCGTAGAACAATATAAAATTCATTATTTAGTCATCTAATCTGTGACGTGTATCATCCAAGGAAGGTTATCAAATGGTTCTAGCAAATGCAAAATTATGACAATAAACCGTGCTGATGTGCTCTTTGATAAAAACGATGGACCACTCGTACCTACTTCATTCGTCAAGTAGATTTTCTAGTTGATTATTTCCAGCCAGTTTGCAACTTTTAATAGTTGGTACACATACGCCCTTGTCCTTGTCAACTGCCTCATCTCTTTGAATCCCCCTGACGAGATTTCAGCCATTTCACATCAAATCACTAACCTTACTCTATTTTCGTTACTCCTAGTGTCGTGGCTCTTCAAAAGGTGTGAGTTAAGCAAATTAAAATATTTTATTAGCAATTCAAAAAATGCAACTTTTTATTAACAGCTCACAGAAATATTAAGAGAGACTTGTGAAATTTCCACCCCGAAATGGCTTGTCGCCATGAAATATGACAAAGGCGAAAAAGAGGAGGAAAACCAACAGAATGAGGAGTCTCAACTCAAATAACTCCGTCGTAGGTCGTAAATTCTCCACAATGGATATCTCTTCCGCTCCCTCCCCTCCAGAATCGGGCTCACCCTGTTCTTTCACTAGAAGCTTTTGCTGCTCCCTATGTCTCGAAACAGCATCTTGAAGTAAATAGATAAAGAAGTCTTGTAACAGACTTACCTTTGCTCATTTTAAAACCAAGTTTTCAGGAAAGAAAGTGAGCAGAACAGGTGCGATTAAATCTGTGAGACGTTCTCACGACTAATCACCGGAACGTGAGCTCATCTCAATCACTTATTGGTTCTATCGATCGAATAAGGTGATGTCAGATTTCTTCCACTAACTGGAAGAAATCTCGCGCGATCAATCTACTGAAATGGATTACTTTCAGATGCAAGCCATTTTTTTCTTTTAGAAATTTTTAACTTCAAACGCGTCGTAAACTTTAAAAAATTTAAAATTTTAAAATTGAATTATTGCGGATGATTATTGGTTTCTTATGATGGAGGCAACAAATTTCACCAGTTTTAATCACAAGGGCAATCCACTGGAAGTGAAGGAGAGCTCATCTTTAGAGGAAATAAGGATAGATTAGAGAGAGTAAGAGCCAGGGAATTTAACTTAATCTGAGCTCCTGGAGCATCACATCAACAACTTATCTCCGGTTAAAGTTTGACGATCATAATATCTTTTGCATAAAGAAAATCCGGACGTCAGGCTTTCTTATATTTAAATGGGTCTCTCCATGAGAATACCTGTTAATAATATGCTGAGAGAGAATACGGAACTGAGCAACTAATCATTGAATGATGACAAAATCGGGAAAATATTTTCATTTTCAGCTGGTTCCTCGCGACCAGTATATTGAGATACCACTTTAGAAGAATTTACTAGCACTTAGGTATCAGATTTCGCTCCTTAGCTATTCTTCAGGATACACCTTTTACCCTCCACCAATAATCACTACGACAACAGAATTGTGAAAAGAGAGAGTTGTCACGGAAAAACTTTATTAGTAATGCTCGGCTTGGTGGGAGAGCAGATCAGAAGTAGGCGCAGCGGAACACGGCAGTACATTCGTAGTATCACAGATGGGTTTAAATGGATTGGAATAGGAGAAAACAGGTCGGGTCAGATGACTGTAAACCTCATCACTCAGGACACACTGCCTCTGTGAGTGAATAGTGTTGAGTTTTTGTATATGGTGCAACCTGTTCAAGCTCACGTTATCTGACAAGAGGAAATGCGTGACAACCAGTCTCAGGTGGCGAGCTGAAGGGTTCGGTCAGGCTGATTCAGGGAATGAAATTTGTTGGAAGCATAGGAGGGAATTTTCATAAAATAATTTGGGAATTTACATGGATCTTTTAGTTCGAGAAGTAGTCAATACGTGCTAAAATTGGAAGTGAAAAACACTGAGATATGGTGTATGTAACGTAATGGAAACAGAGCACAAAGACTCGAATGACCTAGGGGCAAAACGTCAAGACTGGATCAGGATCATTCGGGTAGAGACACTTGACGGCTGAGTCAAGTCAATAACACTCAAGTCGCCCTGTCTTAAATGGTGTCTAAATGACACTCTAAACAATCGCAGCTTTTAGACAATGATTCACTTAAAAAAGAAAAATTTACACTTTTTTAGAAATTTATATTTGCCAACACCCAGATCTCCAGTTTATGGATCTTTCCTTACTGCTCCCACGGAAAGGAGGCTTGAAATTCAGAAACAATATCTTTAATGGCTTTTGCATTGTCAGTGGTGTCAAGAGGTTTCCAGAAGATTTTGCAGTGACAGACGATGCCTGCAGTTGTGCCGTGTTGTCAAGCACATTACCACATACAAGAAGGGAGTATTTCTTTGATTCTCTACTGTGAGATTTCAACAGAATTTCTAGAACACTGGAGACGCTGCAATGATGACGACTGTGGTTTTTGTCGAGACATGAAATAGGCTTTTTAAGCCTATTCTGTCCCGATGAGTCAGTCATTGGTGGTCAATTTCTGAACAGGAACTTTTGAGCACTCGAAATTCGACATTTGTAAGTGTGCAGGATCTTTTTTTCATGCATACATCGGTATGTCCCTCAAAATCCAGGAGAACCACGGGCCATCATCATAACACTCCCCATTGTTTACCCCTATGCGCCCAGCGGAATTTGCCGAAATCTTTTAAAACATGTTAAGCATAACCCCTCTAATTTCTTATAATCTTCGCCGCTCAAAGAGATAGGGAGAAACGAGAAGTCGCTAACCGAAGAGTTTTATTGAGTGTAAAGAGAAGACGCGAAAGAATGGGGGAGGCTACGTAAGTGCGAAGTCATACTGACTTAGCGAGTTGATGGCGTCGATTGCTCTGCAATTGGAAAAGTTCAGGTTACACGATCGCTCATGTCTTGAGGATACGGGATAGTCTCGATGTTGAACCGAATAGTGGGAGAACTTAAAGGTATTTACAATGAAGGTGAACATAAAATGATTATGACGAAATGATAAAGTCGTAATAAATTTTGTCAGTAAAAGAGTTCCTCTTGTACTCTCGACTTAATTTTGTCCTTGTCCCAATTCCCTCTACACAGCTTTTCGAATGTCATCTCTCCAATAAATTTCGAGCAAATCCTATAGTCAAGTCCTCCAACCAGCTTCTTTCTTTATCATCTCATCTCCCCTTCACATTTGTAGCTCCATTCATTTCCTCCCCACCCTCAACTACTCCTAAATAATAAATATTTTTTCCATGGAACCACCTCCGGTGACCCTGATTATAACAGGCAAGAATAATTTATCCTTTTGCCAAATTCCAGAAAAAAAAATACCAAATCCAGGAAATAAACATAAAATCTACGTAAATATTGCTATAATATTTATATGCCTTTAAAATTTTGTTTATTTCACTTTGTGCTTTCCCTATATTTAGACAAATTACGTCAAATTAGTAGAACTTTCTAATCTATTTATATTGCCCTCTACTTTGTTTTAATTCACACTTAACTCGAAGAAAACTGAAAGCTAACTGTTAAAATTAGGCTGTTTATGGTATTAATTCGAATACATCGCACGGGTATACCACATTTCTAGAGTGTGGATATTGGCGAGTTGACGAAGCTCTTGTAGTTGTGTTTGTTAGGGAGCCGATAGAAAATATTTCCTCTTTAAGTTAACTCAGGGCCCTTTGGGGTGCCACCTCCCACTCCCTTATGAGAGCAAACCAAGTCAACTAGTCGTGGTCACCCGTAGCATTGCGAAAAGCATTTTAGTAAGGTACGGAATTTGGAAGGTGGTCAGTGAAGAAGTAGGTGATGAAGAGGCCTCAGGGCAAGAGGCGTTCGACTGTTTTTAGCATTGAACTTGAACTCAGTCCTGTTCACCACAGCTCAGCAAATCTAGGAATTCCATTCATTTATTTTGAATGATTTCATACATAACGTGCAATATATTTCGGGAGAAAATTTGTCAATTTTAAACTACGATCGGAAAAGAGTTTATGACAGAAATGAAGAAAATTGGCACAGGACAAAAAAATTTTAAGCTTTTTTTATTTGACGTCAGTAGCATTAATAATTAATAAAACATGTTGACTCGTATCATCCTGGCTCATACCAGAAAGATCTAGGCTTCCGCAGGCTTGCAACTCCCTACCCTTGAAGTGACGTCATCGCTCAATCTCATGAAGGTCGCGAATTCTGTTGCCCACTTTCTTGAATGGATTCGTAAAATTTCAAATTATTAGCTTCTTAGCTTAGTTATAAAGGAACACGATGCTATCAGACTATCTTATGTTTTGAACGATTACATGACCGCTTCACCGTTAGAGCTACACGGAGATCTCCGAATTTCACCTTCTCCCTATTCCTCCGAGCCGCCAAAAATAGTAACCCCCATCTTCAAAGTGTATCTTTGATACCAATGTTTATCAAATGAACTGGGTGTAATATAATATTAACACTTTATTGAAGAGCAACAAATACAAAATATTTTCTATTTATTAGAACAAAACGTCTGTTGACTGCTTCTTACGAGATGCTTTCCCTCTGTTTTCTTGACTTACCCAATGATCTTTTATGACTCATTCTATGTCTTTTCATGTTGCACAGAGTGCAAGCTTCTGTGAAAATTTGATTCAAATTTGAAATCTTATCCATCTTCCAGGAAAGTCGCCAAAGTTTGATATTGGTCTTCACCTCAAAACCTGGTTGCAAATTTATTGATGTAAGGGGAACAAACATTCGAAAGAGTCGAATTAAACGGCCGAAATTGGTTCCCTTCTTACCGTCGAGAATATAAACAAAACGCGGGGAACGGTGACTTCGGAAATACCTTTTAACATCTTTGAAAAATTTCACTGTTTTTCGCCAGCCGCGAAGATTTTTAGATAGACTGGTCACAATAAACAAGGCGTCAAGCCTGCTAAGAAATTCTGGGAGATTCGTTAAGTGGTCAAAGTCTTTAGACAAGAAGAAACGAAAATTCGTAGATCGAAGTATGATTTTATTCTCTCGATGAACATTTACTACTGCTTTGCTGACAGCGCTTGCCACTTTGCAGGAAGTTACAGGTCCACAAACAGCAAATTTCAGGGCTCCATCCTTTACGTTGATCCTACTCAAAGGTGTTTTGGAGATCTTTGTGATGTAGTTGTAACAATTCAAGCACTGGCGAAGCTTTTCCACCGAATTTAACTCAACGGCAACTCGAAGTCCTCGATAGAGACCTATATTCATCCAGCGAATCCGATTCAACAATTTGCGCTCTCGTAGTCTCCAATCTCGTAAATGTGTAGGAAACAGTGCCCACCTAAATGATTCCATGTTGAAAAAATTTGAAATGTTATTTTCTTCAAACTGACAGTTATATTAACAAAAATCTAACTAAAGTTCAAGTGAATGGCTTTCAGGGATTCCTAATATTAATGTAATCCGACAGTGAAATCAGTTTGTATTGCTGATAATGTGTCAGTGATCATTTTCGGTTATTTTTTGAAAAGAATATTTTTCAATCGGTGCGACACGAAAATTGGCTTAAACTAGTCAATAACCTTAACAGACACATCGGTTTCCATGCCAGTCTCTTTAAAGGATCTTTTGAAAAGCAAGAACGCATTTCGTTCAAGGCATACTATCTTTAATGTACATCAAAATCTCCTTTTGATAATAGAAAAGAGGAAAATCTATCCACATGGCACGAAAGAACTCCATTTTATTCGGTCTGTCAATGAGCTCTGAATGTCGTAAACAAGAAAGTCCACAAGAACCTAGGAGTCTGATTCTGGAATATGAACTTTTGTTTTCCACCTTCTAAGTATCTAATTTCATTTCATTTTGATTATGATCCTCCTTTTAGCTGTTTGTTGTAGGAGAATATACTACAGCAACTTATCGAGGAGGCTGTAGAGTTCTTGCTAAGCTATCCTAAAATTGTCTCCGCACAAAAGGATGGACATAAGAGAGAGAGATCGTAGGTTTCAGAGTTACGTTGAACTCAACAGAGTTTGAGAGAGCGTATGAGGGCCAAACGTGCAAATCTACAAAAGGATTTTCATACGATTGAAGTGAAAGTAAACTAATTAGGTAGGACGATGAAACACGTTCGACCTATTAGGACACACTGACCCGGTGAGTGAACATTATCGAGTTTTCCGTATTTAAAGTAACCTCATCAAGTTCAGGTCGCTTGACCGTTGGTCATGTGTGACGCATCGAGCATCAGGTGACGAATTGTATCGTAAAGTCGAGCTGACTTATATTAACAAAAATTTATGAATTAAGCGATTGAAATTATATGAAATAGTTTAGGAAATATAGATTGAAAGAATCAATGAATGTGATCACTGCATTACACTATTTAACACCTTATTTGGAGCTCTATGGAGGCTCATGCACCATCATTTCAAGCAGAAATTGGTAGTTACAAGTGTCTATATACGAAGCTTTCATCGCAAAACGAAACGATGGGTCTTAGGGTAGCTGAGAGCGAAATGAGTAGACCAAAGCAAGATAATATAATGGCGACACATTTTGAGTCAGACGGGTGTCTTACAAATGGTGACTACGAGAGCTATTCAACGAGCACCAAACTAGAAGAAAGCATGATTCATCCGAAGCAGGGTAGGATTTCCCTTCTTTGGACCATTGAGGTTATAATCCTGAAGCATATTCACAAAAAAATTCCGCGGTCAGCAATCGCGAGACTGATCCAACAGGGTCAGTGGAAGATGAAAATTGTGAATTCCTCGGTGACGGCGATACCACTTTTAAATCCCTCAACTTTGGTCAAATCTGTTCTACTAGACACCTCTCATTTCGATTTAGTGCCTTCAACAGACGGTTACTGGAAAGTGAATATTTTTACTTTTATAAGTGCTGGAGAGAACAGCGATAGGGAACAAGATGAAAATACTCCTATCACGGAGAGAACCTTAATGAGAAGTAGCAAGACTATAGTTTACAAAATATGACTTCTTTACACTGTTGTAACAAATAATGAGTATATTTCTGTCTACGATCTAGTTGCCCAATAGATATCTCCATACAACAATTGACTCCCACCCAGAGAGATCAAATAAGTCAGAAATGAAGTTACTTCAAGACATTTTATTGGCTCGACATACTAACAAAATGATAGCAATTTACGTTCCGACTAACTACCAGTCCGTCAAGAACGGCCTGTAAAGCATATTGATATGGGTCATGAGTAACTTAGAGATAAAAGATTTTGTGGGGGCTGGAAAATGCAGACCCCCAGGCAGGGAAATAAACCGAAACCAGGCTATGCTTGCAACCACACCCATCAATAGAAGAGTTCCATCATTCAAAGCACCTAATTGTCTGCTACTGACGAAGAGATGGGCTAATGGAGATGAAGCACGCCGACGAAGTGCCAATGCGTATGGGACTAGCCTCCGACTGCATGCTGTCTTGTCACGTGCGTGACATGGCCACCTCTCCGCGCCCTTTCCCAGCTTTTCCTCACTGTATCATAACCTTCCAACGAATGGTTGTACCTCAAGCCGACTTTTTATCGTAAAATGTCTGCGATGAGTACTTCCATCTAAGCTCGACCCGTCTTGTACTACTAGCATGTGCATACTTAAACAAGCAATTCGATGAGAATACGATTGAGGAATCCCTCATATTATGACTGCAAACCTTATTTACCTACACCCTGATTACTGGGTTCCTACTCATTATGCAAATGGCTCCTTAAGCAGGTTTTTTCGATTTTCCTACTTTAACTATTACGTAGGTTTGGAGGCTGATACTAATTCTCCACTCCACTGTTCTCACTACTCCGGTATCCCTCCAGTCGTGGATTGGTGAGGTACTCAAGTCTAAGAAGAGAAATAGAATAGCAAGTTTTCTCTGAGACTGGATTTACGATTTGCCTAGATAAGCTAATATATGGATTTTAAGCATAACCTAACGGACAAGGAACAAAGAGCTTCTAAATTAATTGGAGTCCTTAAATGACCAGATATAAAATCCGATGGTAACATAATTTCACCTTTAATAATATTACATAACTCCGGAATTTCAATAAAGAGAAACAAAGCCAAATCAAACATGTTTTTCCTTTCATAAACGAAATATAAAGTAAATGCGACATTCGATGGCTTGACCGTAATCTATAAAGTTAATGGAATTCAAAAATGAGCACTAGAAATGAATATTCGAATGAGATTTACGTCGAATGCTAAAAGACTATATCTAACTTGAATACTCATAAAATAGAATACACTTCAAGAAAAGACTCAAATAATATTGCCGCATATTTTAAAACACGCATAATCAAACGCCGTCACCAAAACTTAGTTCAAGTTACACTGCGAAGGCTAAAAAATATCGAACCGAACTCATTTACATTGTGCAAATAACTGTCAAAGCTTCCAAAAAAGTGGAGAAACCGACGTATAGAAGAGCATTTCGAGGGAGGATTCAACGTTGTTCTGTTACTTCCCTAGATAGGCCTTTTTTATGTGAACACGAAATAATCAGAGGGTGAGGATAAATGACAATAATCCGCAAGCCTCTTATATTGAAAACTTTGTTCAAACTGCATTAATATGAATCATGCAGTTGAAATAATCACAAAAAACTAGCTGGAACGGACCAAACAGGTGAGGAGGCACGAAAAATCGACTGGATTGCCCTTATTTGTCGTGATACATTCATGGTTATGTCAAATTTTTATTATTCAATAGCATAATTAGTCGCGACACACGAAAAGAGAAAAGTCATATTATCACACATTAACAGGCAAGGTTGATGAACGAAGTCCCTTAAGATCTTCATGAGAATCCGATGGGGATAAATGTCGCTTGACAACATATACAGCATTACCTATCACCGTTAAGACATAGGCATGCCGAGAACACATTACTAAAAAACACAATCCGAATGAAGTTATAACCTACTTGTAAAACGTTTAAAGGGATTTTCCTGATTAGATGGAGCCCCTTCTAAAGTCATAAAGACACCAAGATGCCGGGCTAGTTCAACAAATTTGGGGGCAGAGTTCATATCATCAGTTAAATCCCCAGCAGAAAATAGAATGCCGCCATCAAAACTGAGAACTAAGGAACCGAGCCATCCAGGAACTTCGGTTTGAAATTTGGCAGCTTGTGCAGCAACATTCATTCCGAATTTTGAGGATCTGTTTAAAAACACATTCCATAAACATATATAATTTACGATTATATTATAATAATTGATGCGTCTTAAGTAAGAAAGACATAACTATTTAAAAGTAAAAAGAATAGAGCTTAATAGAACAATCCAAAATAATGTTCACCTATGTGTGTGAGCACAAACACTCACAACGCTCGGGCTAAATCAACCTCTAAATCGACCATTCGTAATAGCGGTAATTGCATATAGAGATTTAAATGGATTATATTGAATAATATTCGCTTAGACAACCAATATTAATCAATTTTTTAGATAAATGATATTTATGAAATTAATTCTGCTTTATAAAACTGAGCATTTGGATTATTTAGTTATCTGACACCTTTTCTGTTTCTTTAACGAATTTTATGAATTAAGAAATGCTTCCTCCTTGATTATATTGTTCTGCACAGAAAATTGTGTAATATGGATAGGTTATCTTGATAAGTATTCGCCTAGCAGTAATAAACTTACTTGAATCCTGAAAAATCACCAATTTGACCAAATGAACATATTTAAATTTTTTTCTGATAAAAATGAGCGAATTCATCGTGGTGTACTGTAAGCCAAGGTTACACTGAATGACCGACTCAAGTCACTCATGCCGCAGAATTTAACCAGGTATGGTCTATAATCCATCTTAGTTTATTTCGCCATATTGTAATTTAACTCACAAGCTTTCCCTCGCTCGACTCCGGTCATGTCCAACCCTCAAAATCCGCGGGTGATTATTTACCATTGTGAAGATTTTTATTCACAAGTCTGAGTTAATTGAGTTCGAAGACGTTCTTGAAATATACATGTGTGTATTTACTTAATAGTGCCATTCATTGCCATTCAAGCGCGTCCCTATGTAATCATTGCTGACTGGTGAATAACTGTTATCCATAGTATTACTGAACGTAGTGCAGTACTATTTTTACGCACACTTTCATTTATTTTTGAGGTTAGAGGCAGTCATTTTACGCGTTTTAATTAGCCATTGAGAATGTAATCAAGAAATTAATAGAAGCTGAAAGTTTTGTAAATTAAGACTCTTTCTCTACACTTTTGCAATGCTTGGAAGTCTAGTTTCTGCAACAATGATCTAAACGTCCGTTAGATATTGTTAGACCAGAGTTGAATCAGAGAAAGATAAGACCAAAGCGCCGTAACTCCACGACACTTTATTGGCTCAACAATCGTATTTTCGAATGTAAATCGCTTTCATATTGCTGATGTGTAGAGATCAAGACACCGCCGAACCAATAAGTTATTCTCCGAGCAACTTGTCTATTGTTAGCGGCGCGTGTCTCCGTATTGGTAAGAAAGATGAGCGAATTAGAATAAACTAAAGGAATTTCTTTTGCCAAAACAAAGCACAAACACCTCGTTTTGGAGCCTTGTTTATCAGTTTCCCAGAAGAAAGTCATATTTGAACTCAAAGTAAACATCTGAAGGATTACTCTCATTGCACTTCATACAATTATGCAAAATTAAGTTGACATTCGAATGCCTGCGCAAACTGTGTGTAATCACTGTACTTCTCCCCAAATTGCAGGGAAAGGTTACTGATTATCGATTTTTGATCACCTCTATTCGCGGGGCTCCAATCAAATTTGCCAGAGATATTAATACCTATCGACCTCAAGACGCGCTGTCCAGGTGCCTCTTCTCAAACTCCCTCCTCGTTCTTCTTTCCCTCTCTTTACACTTTCACGAATTATAGTCTTTGAGTTAATGTTTGCAGGCAATTGATAATGAGATAGTTTTACTATCAGATCAATGTGTGTCGGTAGCGCAGTGATTAACGCGCTCAATTTCGAAGTGAGTGGTTAGTGGTTTTTGACAATGAACAACCGCACTAGTTACATCAGAATAATAATCAGTGTGTGAATTTCTCTTCAGGGAGACTCCATGAAACCACTCCTCCACCAAGGATGAGTATTAGAAAGCGCTTTCCTAAATTACTCGCATCCAATTTGAAGTAGTGATCGATTGGGTACGTGCTGGTGTGAATGTTCATATGATTGCCATGATGGCTCCACAAGGCGAATTGAGATATTAACAACGGCAATGTGAGTATTCCCTGTTCTGTTTAGAAGAGTTAGCCTGCATGATTGGCCATGAACGTAACGGAGTATAAATTTCAATAACAACGAGAAGGATCCGCTCCTGAATTTTAATTTATTTGTAAGTACATTTCAGTCTTGAGATGATTACTTAGCTACAAAATACGTCAAATCATCTTCTAGTTTGAACGTGTTGAGAATATTGCAACATCTGTGAATAGCTTATGTAAGTGTGTACGCAAAGAAACATTCCTGAGTTAGAAGGCACGTCTACCCATGACCGAGGTTCATGGTGATTTATGATAGCAGTTTTCACTTATGGTAATCTAGTGACATATTCATGCTTTGAGAATCCTTACGCTGCGCACCACATACACCCGAGTTTAACACACTTCAGTTCTCTGATTACCATTCAACATGCACACATTTAAGATTACCATCTACAATCAGGATGTCTTTCCCTTATTGTAAATTCCTACGTTTCTCTCTCCATTCTTTTTCATAGAGATCGAAGAACAGCAACTTTACAGAAAGTACAGACCCTCCAATAGTAGCATAGAGTTGCCTGTGTTCTCATTAGATCAATTCCCGGATTCATGGGGCAAATTATATCCACGATATTCAGATTTTTTTGACCGGTCGATCATGTCACCTCGATCTTTTGCTACAGCAGGGCAGGTAGATGAGACTAGCAACGATTTTCAATAATTTCCTCCGACACTTTCATTCAATATGAAGTATGAATTTTCAATTGATCTAATGAATTTCGCAGGCGTTATCTGAAATTCTATCCCCGCTATAAAGAGTACCTTCGCCTAGATGTTCTTTTGGCGACAGTGTATCACATTAAGTCGACAGCATCGGAAGCACATCCCATGTCTACTTTTGGATTAGTATTTACCCGTTTCTACGGAATTATTAACGGAAAATATTGCTATTGTTTGGTAAATTCAAACACGCAAACCAGAATATTAATGCTACAATGTTTAGACCGCCATAATTATTGAGGGTGAGAAAGTCTTTGCTGGAACTCTCATATGCGATCAAGAAAGTGCCCTGAAAACCCCAACGGTAGGTCTGAAATTACAAATAAACGTCAATTAAATGCCTATTAAATCAATTACGCACCAAACTGATAGCCATACATAATCGGAGACTTGTTCAATAGTACATCAGATCGGCATTCTTCTACTTGCTCCAAAACAACAAGGCCCTTGTGCAGGCGTAAACTTAAGTTTTCATTAAAAGCGGCTACACATTCATCGGCGGTAATTAACTCAACGATAAACGAAGTTTCAACAACTATCTCAAAAGGAGAATCTGTTCCACGTAGAGCATAAATATCGATTAACCCCAAATGGGCATATGGAAGGTTATGTTTATTTATGAAGTACTCCTTATTGATAAAAAACAGACAGGAACGCAATTCGAGGCATACATCTACCACTCCTAGAATTTAAAATAAGATTTATGTTCTACAGGATACCCGCGACCCCGTTTTTTGAGGAAATAAAATAGACCGGAACTGGTTTCCGTACACGCCACCCATGTCGGAGGTCACGGGTTGGATACGCCTTCAGAGAATTCATTAATGGCAAGTCAAGGAAGAGATGACAGGATATAAGCTTCTAATTGTAGCTCCCTCAAAATAACACCAATCTAAGAAGAACGGACATGGAAATCACAATAAATTGAGATGTTGTCGCTAAAATTAATCTTGCTAATCAGCATACGTCAAGGCTTTTAATTTGACAACATCTCGACCCTAACGTTACTTTTTTGCAATCCATCTGAAAATAAGCAAATTTGAAGCGAGAAATCATGTATTAATTCAGTCACTACAAAAAGAGACAAACAGTGCAAAGTCAAGTAAGGAGGAAGGAATTAGGAGACAGGCATCATCAGTAGCAAAAAAGAGAAAGAAAAGTAATCTTGATAATGGAATGAATGCTTGAAGTAGAAATCACAGACTGGTTAGGAATTATCAGCCAAATGACGATTCTTTCCGACAGTGCGTAAGTGGAATGCTGTGACTCTATTTACAAAGAAAAAGAGAAAGAAAGCAAAATCACCAAAATCAAGACACTTGGAATTAAATGAAAGACGCGAAAAGCCTGACCAGAAGTTCAGGACACATTGATCAGGCGATATCAATAATGCAAGGGGAGAACAACAAAGAAGAAAAGAGGAGAGAGACAGGTGAGATGATCTTGCAAGAGATTGCTTTGAGAGAGATCAAGGTCGAAATGAGGCATCAACTAGCCAGTCTGTCTCGACAATCATCTTCTGGAAAAGACGATCTCGACCCCTGATTTTCATTACTCCGTCGTGCAACCAGAAACGCCACTTGCTTCTACATCGACTCACCTGAAAGGGAAATTTGAAACGCGTTAAGGCTGAGATCCCAGTATATTAACGCGGCGACGCGGTTGAAGTAACTAAGAGCACAAAAATGCATTCAGTTGATTTTAGGAATGAAAAAAGATAAGGAAAACAATTACCACAGAATAAATCCATAAACCTAATTACACAAAGACCTCAAGAAAAGAATAATAAAATCAATAAAATTATACAAGATCGACTTAAAGAGAGGTTTATACACAAAAATAAGAAAGCATGTGCTTCCTGACTTAATCTGCCATAAATTTTGATTAATCTGATCTCATTAAGTGAATAAAGCAAGTTCCAAGGCGGCCGAGAAGCCACATCAGTTTATCTATAGATCAGCTCTTCGTCCGTCGTTCGTTATGTTTCCTCGTCAATGCTTTACTGTTCACAGTTACTTGTTTTCGTCTATCAATGAAAATGTCAAATATTCAAGGTGCTCAGTTATCAGAAAGCACTAAACTTGTGGAAGGAATTGGATCCAATTGACGCCAAGCCAGATTTTTTAAATTATATGTGCGTAAACCTAACCAAGACAGCAGGATATATGTCCCCTTATTTATAAAGAGCGTACACATTCCTCTATTCGGACAGCACAGAGGACATAAATTGGGAAAGATTTGGTCCATGAAATTCCGACTTTTTACTCATTCATTACTCACTGGAGAACAATATGCGCTATTGATTTTCAAAGGATTCCTTGAAGAGACTCGGTTTGAATGTAATGCCAACCCTGGAGATAACATTCTGGCCTGTAGCTTTTCAACAACCCATGTCTTTTCGAAGAATTAAGGCAACCATAAATTTGGCATTGTTACTAATTATTGACCGTTGTGTATGAGATGATCCGAACGTGTTATTAATGCCCATGAAACCGCAGAATAATACAAATTCCTATATTGGGAAAGTCATTAACTAATCCAGCAAGAAGAAGGGTAGATGGAGGAGGGATAGAATCAAACAGTAGTAGATTATTCGGAATTATTAAGGAACGTCATTTGATTAGTTACTTAATGTGCCAAGTAAAAATGTCAAAATTGGGGAGCAATGTGCTTAACTGAACTCTTGTTTGGATGTTTACAAGTTACTGACTGATCTACTTAGAGCAGCTAAATCAGACTAACGAAGGTACTTTGAAACTTACAGAGCTCATAGAAGTTCGCTAACGCACAAATATTGGGAATTTATTCAAATACTTCATCGTCTTCTTACATTTGTACATGTGAGTTAAAAAAGCCCTACCGGAAATGTACGATGAAACCAAAAAACGGAAAAATCAAATCGCAGAGAGTAAAATTTCAATTACTTATAAAAAATTCCAAATTCCCCAAGTGTAAAGTTCTTCATTAATGAGCTAATTTCTGAAGAGCTGCAAAGGTTACCTTCAAAGGATTATAATGGTGTATATGCCAAGTTATACACAATCCCTGTTTGATATAGGCGGGTAAAATGTCAAGTGGCCTGTTCCTAAAGTACCGAAAAGATAGAAGAGGAATACGCAAGCTGAGCATAATCAAGAGCGAGGCTTGAAAGAGCTGAAGAACAAAAGGGGAGCGTCAATCAAATGAACACACATTTGTACATAAGCATTTGGCCTTGGGGAATCGAATCATTAGTGATTCATACCGGAGTCTAGGTGTATCTTCCCGTTGAACACTGTATAACACTAAGCTCCAATTTTCGTCCCCAAGTGTGCAGTAGCATGCCGTCCATAAGCAGTGGAGACGTCGCGTCTGCTTACGGAGCACATTTACCAGAGGTTCTGAGAGCTCTTCTGAATAGGCCAGCTGCCCTGCATAAAAGAGACATCACATGAATAGGTTCATTCCATCCTAAATAGCCCTGTGGAACACGTTTTACTATTTAGCCTCACCACAGTTTAATAGTAAGCCTTCATAGACCTACTGTCCTCAGGTGGGAAGTCGTTAAATGGGAGCTGAATTTCTCATAGTCGTTTACGGCGACCATTATGAGCTTTTGTGTAACTCCCAATCAAACTCACATTTTCAAGACGATATTTAATAAGCAAAATTAGACGTAAACAATTCTTTCAGGTCAGATTTAAATTTTGATTTGATCTCCGTGACAACTCTTGATTCAAATTCTAAATATTGGATAATCAAACGGATCGATAAGCCACATATTCACGGCCCGTATTCGCATTGAAAATCAAAATCGAGTTAGCTCACCCAGGTTTCAGTCCTAGCACTTTGATATTATCAAATTTTGCATGAACGTTCCTTGTGCACGTAATTCCGAAAAGATCTTCCAAAAACCTTTGCACTCGAACAACCATCCTGTCACATTCTTGAATAATTAAACGTCTGCAGATCTTTACGGGGAGTGACTTGACAATCATGCTGTGAAGGTGAAACACCGTTACATAGTGGATAATGAACGGACATTCACAACAGAATCGTATGTTTCAAGTATCCAAAAATTTTGTAAATAAACCTGTTTGAAATATGAGGAAAGTTAAATTTCGATTGTTTAAGATTGTAAGAAAATTTACATCAAACATAATCACCACCAGCCTGTGTGTATAGAAGAAAAGCAATAAACCAATTTCAGAAAGGAGAAGATGAGATCACAGAAGGAAAACGCGTGATGTCATAAAGTAAGCAAGACTTACACGATCGTACTGGCAAACCACGAGATTCTCTGATTGAAAGAGCTCCTCAGAATCCTCATCGCTCACGTCATCGCCAGAACCCAACGGCTCATCTTCCTCTTCCTCTTCTTCCTCATCATCATCGTCATCATCATCATCGTCTTGTTCCTTCGGTCCTGTTCCACTGCCGTTCTTATCTCCTCCGCCATTGTCTCCTGAAGCGATAGCACCATCAACACCACCGACACCATCTTCCTGCTCCTTTTTCCCTGATCCCATCTTAGTCTTTTCAGGGGGAGGCAGATCAGGAATGTGGGCGTGTTCAGCGGCGGTTTGCTGCAGTTTTCCCTTCGGTGCTTTCTGCTTCCTTCGTGAGGTGGTGGGCGTGGCACTTCCTGACGTCACCAAGGTCTCAATTCGATGAGCGGCGGGTGTCATGGTTGCAACTGATCCGAAATCCCCCTCTCCCTCCTCAGAGTCAATGTCTGCATCCTCTTCCACAAAAGTGTCCTCCTCTCCACGGGAACGTTTGCTGACATTAGTCCCAGCTCCTGCCACCTGATTCGGAGTTGAGGAAATGGGACGCTTAGGGGTAGGGGTGGCGGGGATAGGTGTGGGATTGGGGGTGAACAATGAAGAGGTGCCGGTGGGAGGCGCGAAGATGCCAGGCGTGGCCGCCACCATCCCTTCATCATCACTATCATCTTCGTCTTCCAGTACGCTGAGAGCCGACGATGGTGGCTGTTGGAGGTGAGCGAGGGAAGGCGTGGCATCGGAGGGAGGCTGTTTTGATTGAACGCTGCTTCCCCCTCCCCTCAAACGAGGCGTGCTGGCGGGGGCTACACTTAGAGGTCCTGTGCGTAGAGGTGTTTCTACCGAATAGGGCTCAAGGACATCCACGTCCTCGTCACTAAAATCACTATCGCCATCTCCTGCACCGTCTAATTGAGTCTATAAAGTAAAGGATAACAGTTCAACAGATTTTCTTCATAATGCTACTGATAAACTCACGTATTCATATACAGTGTAAATAAAAACATTTGAATTCGAAACAAGAGATCCACTGGTGTCAATGTAACATTAGTTCAGAAGGTGAAGGGTGAAATTTAATGAATTTGGCCTGGAAAATAAAGGTTCCCCTTGGTTTGGGGTAGTTGAGACCAGTAAATAGGAACTATTGAATACTATATTGATAAGGACTTAAAAAACGCTCTGCCTCGTTTGAAAGGAGAAGGCGCAAATGCGGAAAAGAAAATCGTGCCTTCTCGATTCATGGAATCCATGAAACGAGGAAGTAGCATTACGATACTCACTGTTATTAAAATAATGAGGCCGGCCCTTCATATTAATGGATATAATGAACTCTCGATAATACACAAGTGTGGTAGTGTTCTGTGTCCTCCTACTCACGACCCCACTTAAGATGGCTATCGCGAATGACCTAATTAACCATAGGCATTCAGTCAAAGCGATTCTGAAAGAAAGCGAAATAGACGCAGAACTTCAAAAATTTATTAGCTCTTCACACATCGGAAGAAGGCAATTTGCATTGGAGTTCTTAAGTATCCTAAAATTTTAAAAAGTCAAGGAATCCGATTCACTTAGCCTTTACTATTCGCATTACAAATTTAAATACATGAAAATTTAGTATGAGTACAGGTGAAAGAAAAGTGGAATGCCTTCAACATCTGAGCTGATTCCATAAACATTCTGTGAAAGGAGTCAGCTACTCAGGCACTGGATTTTTCGACTTGAACTCAGCAATGAAATCTCTTCGCTGTTATTTCAACTATTTAGGGTGGCCACTCAACCCTCATATGTACAAAAAGATGCACTCTGTTGATAAAGGGACGCAGAAAGGCCATAATTGACCTGTAAGAGTTCACCTTTTATCATTCCAGGTCTCAGCCGCGGCAGACCAGATTATAAGTGGCTACGTAAAATTCTACCAGTGACGACATAACTTTAACCATGTTGAAGTTCTAAAGTCTATTAAATTCAACGAAGAGCTTCTCGGAGCTCCCTGATTGTGCCAACTACTCGATGAGCGGTTTAGACCTCATGGCCTCCCAATTCGATCCAAATATTGTTCTCGAAAATAAGTAGCACTCACCCTATTGAAGCTCTGTTGCTGCTGTTGTATTTGCTGTTGTTGAAGCTGAAGTTGTTGCATTTGTTGCTGCTGCTGGTTCAACATTTGCTGTTGCTGGAAATGCTGCTGTTGCTGATTTTGCGGTTGCATCTGAAAGTGCATCTGCTGCTGTTGCTGAATAGGCTGCTGGTGGTGGTGGTGGGGTGGCGCTGGAAGGATGGTCGCAGTTGTGGTGGTGGTTGTTCCTTGTTGTGGTGGAGCCGATTGACGCAGTTGAAGGGGCAGCATGAGAGTCTGTTGACCCAACTGCACAAACTGCACATTCTGACCTGAAAGAGTTGATGTGCGCAGATGAGTGAATTGGTTGCTAAGGTCCGAGTTGGGGATGGAGATAACTCTCCCAATAGTAAAAGAAGAGCACACATTTAGAGACATGGATTCGATATACATCTGTGCACATTCAAAGACGAGACCAAGCAACCACGTATGTAAAGAGAGGGGTGACAGATGTGATTCTCATTAGGGAGAAAGTTCAAAAAAAGATCCTTTCAGTAAACTTGATACGCAACACAATAAATCGAGGGATATTTTATTTAATGAAATATATACTGTTTTTACCAATCGGTAATGAGTGTTAACCATATGGAAATGGCTTCATCAAGTGATGCGAGTTCGAAATCGACATACACGTACTCTGTGATCAGATTAAAGCCAACCGATGTTTCGCATACCCTAATTTCTCACTCTACCCCACAGCAAAATACAAAGGTACAAATAGCTAACAGCTTTTATTATGCCAAATCTCTTCCTGTGTATACACTAAAATACCAGTGGCGGACTAAAAAGACCATAGTTAACAACCGTGATGGTGGAGACGTGGTCCACAGGAGATAGTTAAACGGAATCTTTAAAGCCAAAGGAGGTACCGGAAATTCTTCCGCATTTGCAAATATAACACCTACTCAGAGAAATGGAGATATGACGCAACGGAAAAGAAAACTTAACTACCTGAAATCTTCAACACTAATCCGGACGATTCTAGATGAACAAAAATAATTATTATCATCTAATCAAAAGGCGCAGGGCCTAGACAAACCCTAAGCTTCTCCAATCTCTATGTTGGAATCCCAAGTGTTCCAGAACTTTTCAACAAATGAAAAACACGTCTTTTTGACATGTACGAGGAAATGATAATAAAGAAAGACTTTTCGGCATATGTCACATTTAAACATGAAATATTTGCCTTGAAGATTTAGAAGAGCATACAAGAACACTGTTAAGTCAAAGTTGGAAATCACCCTAAACGAAAAGGAGCACCAAAAAAACTGACCCAGATTTTAGTAAATCAGGATTCTTAGGATCTAAAAATTCAATGAAAAAATTATATTTCAGCAATAAAATAGCTCATAGTCTCAAAAACGAGCATTTACTGCATGACTTCACATTCTTCATCTCAAAAAAAGGCGTAGAATATATTCTTGAGCCACTGCGCTCCAATGTGTAAAACAAGTAAAATGCCTTCTTCTACAATGTAATGACTCCAAAACAAAGTACGAATCACGTTCTCATGTTAGCAAGAAATTTGATATAAAAATCTCCCTAACATAGAAAGCCTAGCCCGCTGCAAAAACAATCCCCTGTCAAAGTAAGAGAAGTGTTAAAAAGGTACATTTGGGATGAGAAAAGGCATCCCATGTGATAAACATCCTTTGGGATACGTCGACTTAGGTAGGATTAATTTCCCCTAATGCCCAAGTGTGTCCCTTTGCCTATCTGAACAATTGTAAATAGCACAATATATCAAAACGTAATCAAGTAGCAACGTGATTTTTCTCTTTGCTACCTCTCCGTCGCTTTCGTTGATTATTCATTAACTAATAATTAATTAATTGGTCAGTGTCGTTGGTCACCTCACATCATCGGATGTGAACCGAAGGAAATCGATCTCGTGACCTCTGATTTAGCAGAGACGTGGAAAAAAACAGGCAAATAATAAATATACTTCCTCATTGCAACAAAATGCGTTTTCGAGGGCATCTTGGACAGAAAGGTAGTCTGAAACACCCTAAATTGAAAAAACATTAACAAGTGTGGTTAACCTATCCGAGTGGTGGATAAAGGAGTCTAGGGAAAATATTTTGATGAGTTTTAAGTATGGATGGAAATGAACGAAATGAATGAAAGGAAATGTTTCAAGGCATTCATCTAAAGCAGAAAATCAACATTTTGATGAAAATCCCGCATTCTGAACCCTCTCTGAAGGTAAAAGTACCTGCAACAGTACAGTCAATTCTATGAGTATCGAATCTGTAACCTGGCCGATAAGGAAGTTGATAACCAGTATAAGAAATTCTTGAAACTGGTTAGTCATTCAAATAAACGGACAATTACTTTCACTTATTTTATTTACTCGCATGAAGGACCTCAAGATCCAAGCAGTAGCAACCTGGGATTACTCTGCCGAGAACTCTGCTTTCAGATTCCCTAATTAGACTATTTTAACCGAATCCGAAAATTCTGAATCCTACGCTACGAACAAGTTTGAGCAGCATTTGAAGATCATCTTATCCACTAAATCTGAAATGAATACTAAAGAACCAATGATTGGATTGATCTGTTATTCCGCAAAATAAGGTTCGAAAACCATCGAAGATTAATCTACTCGATAGAACAGTCGGATGAATAAAAGACTTTCCACCTATCTCCTCAAAAAATCTTTAAAAATTTTGAATACCTCGCAACTCCAAACAATAAAGGAAAACAGGAATGGACTTACTGGCATCATTGAATACCGGTATCATAGCAACAACTCACATTAAAAAGTACATAAAGTTCAACTCCCCACATATACTTAGGGGAATTAAATACAAATGCACAATTATGTATGTAATTTCGCATTGAGAGATGCAAAAGAAGTGTAAGAGAACGTACCTTGAATAACGCCGTTCATTCCAGTCATTGGTTGTCCGATAATTGTCGCTTGACCAGGTTGGCCAGGATTGTTAGTCGGGGCACGAATTGTGATGCCTGTAAATTGCCCATTGGGATTACCCATTCGCTGTTGTACACCCTGAGCATTTTGAGGGTTCAGCGCTGCCGCCAACATGATTGGCCTAGGGGCCCCTGACATAGGCCCCGAAAGAGAAGATCTAAGAACTAATCCTGTCGGTGGTCCACCTGTCCCCATTGACAACGTTGTCAAGGGAGCATTTGGACGTCCAATGGGTTGCAAAGTACGGATTCCACTCATATTCGGTTGAATTGGCAGACGGGCAATGGGAATTCCCATGCTCTGCTGACCTATAACCGTCTGATATTGAAAAACATCCTATTAATAAGGAATAATACAGTGCATGTAGCATTTAATGTTTAGAAAGCCCACTGGAAACTGTGAAGGTTGTATTCGTTGTGT
The DNA here is from genome assembly GCA_900708905.1 of Hymenolepis diminuta. NCBI lineage: Eukaryota > Metazoa > Platyhelminthes > Cestoda > Cyclophyllidea > Hymenolepididae > Hymenolepis > Hymenolepis diminuta. The sequence goes on from CAADRB010000003.1 coordinate 3,037,946, forward strand.
GAACTGAATGATTGGCTGTGTTAATGGTTCGGGATCTGTAACATGAGTTTCAGCTAACTTAGATGACCATAACTAGAAGAGGAATTAATATTGGTAGAAGATAATAAATTACCTTCCGGAGTTGTTCCAGTACATCCAGATCATAACCCTCTTGAGTGAAGGTTTCCTTCATCCCCTCAATTACATCATTGATAACGCTATTATAGAAATTGCCCTATAATTGTACAAGATGAAACCATTCCTAATGAAAGTACTTACAACATCTACCATAGCTGTTATCTGGGATCTAATTAACTCCTGGGCTAAGCCTTCAAATAGGCTTGGCTAGATTGTTTTTCAAGGTTCCACTATTTTGCTCGAAAAAAATGAAACACTTTCTTTTCCGTTTTATATAGTAATTCTGTTTCTCTTTAATATACTTTAGGGTTTTTAACTTGCACTAATTATTGGAATGTACACATGCTAGGCAAATGTTGTATTAATTTAGTATATATTATTTTCTAAATTGCCCTTTGAAGTGGCTTACTAAATCGTATATTAATTTAAAACAAATTAATAGCGTGGATTTGATACGAGTATTTTTAGAGCCTTTGAATTCATGTAGAAGTTCCAAATTTTCTCGGAATTGGATAAGGGATTTAATGCATTTTTAGCACTCAGCAATCCTTAAATTACTGCAATTCGACGGATCACTCTATAAGCGTTTTCTTTTGATTCAGTTTGCTTTTTCAAAACCATATTATTAAAATGCAAGAAGAGTTTCACCCCTTTCGTTGGAGGTTAAAGATTTCTATTATCTGCTAGCGATCCAATGCCATTAGAAGCGGATTTAACAAACTTCAGCATCCCATATGGGGGACAAGATTGTAAACATAATAGGCTATACAGTCGCCAATCCTCACAGCTTATCGCTCATGAAAAATGTGCACAAATATATTTAATAGTTCATTAATCACCGCTTTACTCTTGAGGTATGAATGCCATGACTTTTTCCTTCAATATGGCACGGTCTACATCCCATAAGCATCTCATCTTATGAAATCAACTTTTTCGAACATAAACATGAAAGTGACTGTATGATATTAAGCAAAAAATAAACATTTCTAAAAGATATTAGAAGTTGTTAAAGCCATAATAACCAAGTAAATAGTTACAAATACCATTGAATATTTATAATCTTTAATTAAATATAATTTCATTAAATCAATCACTGAAATGAAAATGGAAAGATGAATTAATTTATTAATTTAACGATAAATACACACTCAATTTTGTTTATGTTCATTCCAAATTTACTTATTAATTAAATTTCAATTTAATAAATGGATCCTCTATATTAAATCTGATCTATACGATTTACGTTGGTTCTTCGCGTTAAAAAATTTCAAATATAAAATTCTCATGGAACCATCTCTTCAATATTAATCATGAAATAAGATGAAATTTTGACTGTCATTCCCGTAATGTTAGGTTTCGGAATAAGAAGTTTAGTTTAGATTTCCATCTGTGCAAAATTCCTATTTAATATTACGGTTTGCCCGGTATTATTGGACAGCACTTTATATATTTTCTGTAATAAACCGACTTGGGCTGCATTTTTATTGCTTTTGATATTGTTTATATGTTTATTAATTAACAGAAAAGTCGGATTTAACAAGAGCTGCTTTTCAGTGATGTGAAGAGCAATCAGTGGTGGGATTCGCTAAAGAAGATTTCAATTTCTTCGAGTTCTATTTTGTAATGTTTTAATCGAAGATAAGCTAAATTTGATTGTCTAAAATTTAGTAATCTTCTCACTTTTTGATAACTGACTAAATAAAATACGAAATTTTTTTAGTAATTAGAATTGGTTGATAGATTACATTAGATTTTCATAAATGAAACACAGGACTGGTGAATAAATATTTTTGCCGTTTAATGTCCTGGATTGGAATATTTGTTTACATCAATCGTGGCTGCGATATAGATTTTGCCTCATAAGTTGCAATATTCCCTCTTCTTATTTTCAATATAACGCGCTCTACTTTTCCCATGAAATCCCCTCTTTGAGCTGTCTATACTGATGAGTAAAATTAGATTATAATAGGGGGAGGAGTCCAATTTATCTACGTTGAAGATTTAGTTGCCAAAGCATAAGAAACTTGATTGATAACCGTCGTCTGGTATGTAGACCAGTATAAATGATTAATCATGAAGGATCAGTAATTGAAAGATAGGAGCATGGCTGCTATGAGATGAATAACAAGCTCGAAAATAAACGAAAACAAGAAAATTAATTTGGAGCTATTTTGTCAGTAATGAGCACATCTTTAGGGTAAAATTGTTAATTTTCGAAGTAAAATGCGCCATTAATGTACTCAGGGACTTTATTTTCCGGTATTTTGCTAAAGGCTTTACAAATGCAATATTTCGCAATAAAATGCACCAAAATGCATAGGCGTAACTTATTTCGAATTTGTCAATTCATAAAACACTTGATTAAAACGTTCTACACTTAATTCATGAGGGGTATTCTCAATGCACTCAAGTTACTTATATATTCAATGTGACTTCGTTGAAATCGTCAAATTCTTGATTTCAAAATTGGTCAGTTTGCCAATGTTCTTGTAAGATGTCTACTTTTGGTCAGTATTTATCTTAGATTTTTCCTTTACTCTTCACAAATATGGACAATGAAAAATGAAATATTTTCACATTTTGATCATATGAAATTATTGAAATGAGAGAAATTAGAGAACAAGTGGGATAATCCAAAAAAAGAATATTTAACTGAGAACTCTGGTAGATGTCACTAGGCTCTCTTCACTGTTGAAGATGTTTATTTAATAGAAAAGGTATTAATAGAATATCACATAAGGTTCAAACCAACGGAGAAAGGAATATACATAAAAGGCACAGTTCAAGAACAAGTTTCAAAGGAAATGGATGGTCGAAAGTTCATAAGTTCAAGGTGGATAATAGTGCGTATGACTGCATGGTCGCCTTGACCTAGGCTCGTTCTTCGTTCCTATATGACCTTGATCAGTACACTATAAGGATTACTTAATAATTTATATTTCACAGTCGTAATAAGTTAGAGAGAGCACAACCTTACATCAAATCGGAATTCTACGTTTTGTCTGCTCATATGTATTAGGAAAAATTGGTTGCATTATTTCATAGCATTTTAAAGTTAAGACATCTTGTCCATGGCTTCCATGAGTAATAATAGAATGGGCCACAGAGTGGTTTACAGGTTTGTCATCACAAACGGGGTTGACGACGTCAGGGAATTATTTAAAGAGAATGTGAAAAGTAGACTCAGAAGGTTGAATACAGGTTATAGAACAGTAGTTGGGACGGAGGCATTCGGTGCACTGGTAATGGAGGGGGTCAGGTAACTTTTTCCTACTGAGATCAAGAGGGAGGCCGAAGTGGCAGAGGAAATCAGGTTTGGAAACGTTATCGATGATGGGAATCCAGAGGAAGGTAACAGATTTCTGGTCATATGTCTTGATGGGAGAACCGTTGGCAGCTGTTGGTATGAGGGAGTGATCTAAGGAAATTCGGTAAGCGAGGGTTGGAGAAAGTACGAAAATCTCTACTCCAGAACCGATCAAATAGGATATACCAGAGTTTCGGTCTTGAGGGCAAAGGCGGTTACCTGAATACTCACTAATGGTTTCCGACATCACTATCGGGCTTGGTCGTTTCCTGACTGAGCCTGGAATTGGCAGAGCAATAAACGGTGGCATGCGGAAGTGCCGTATCTGCGGTGGTACCAGCAAATATTATTTCCTCTTCTTTTGCGACTGTGTGATGGCCTTTTCTGTAGAGTTAGAGCGTCAATTCTTTCTTCCAGTCTTTGTACGCACTCCTTCCAAGTTACCCTTGGTTAGTTTTTGGTAGAGGGAAGGTGTTTGGTATGAGGGATCTCCTCAATTCTTGGGGGTCTGGTATTTTCGATTATACTGTTAGCAATTTCTGCAAGTTTAATTTAGTTTTGAATACATTTTTTAACATAAGTTGTATGTACGACGGGAGTTTTTTAGAATATAATAGCTCCCAAAATTTTGTATTAAACGATTCTCCAGGTGCAACCAGTTTCGTCCTCTTAAACAATGCGGTCAGCTTCAAATTTCCAACGCACTTTTGTTGAAGTAACTTCCGCACTCACTCGGCTGTGGATGGTTGGGTGTGTTGTAAGATAGCAGCTTTAAGCTCATCATAGGGAGTTGGGAAGGCTTTTGGATGATATTTGCGGACTGAACAAAGAGAGACGGCGGGGTGATTTCGATAGGGGCATGGGATTTGGAGATTTGACCCCTTATGTAAAATTGACTAGGCCTGCTGGATTAACCTGACTGACCTGAAGGGGAGGAATATGTGTTCCCTCAGACACCGTTCCCTTATTATCCAGAATATGGTCATGTCCTTGACAGGGTCACCAATTTGTTACCTGTCAGCCGTTAGTCGTGACTCTAGCCCCAATAAACCAATTGAATTAATCAATGATACAATTTTCCCATTTAAAATGTCTAAACAGAGCAGTTTTTCGAATCGGTATGTGTTTTAGAATTGCTTACCCTTAAAGACACTGAAATAATTGTGCTTTCTATTTGGGAGATACTATTTTTATATTAAAAGTGTAGCAAACACCATGAAATTCCCAGGAAAATATTATTTTTAATGCTTTAATTCAACTTATTAAACCTTGCAGGCACATTATGCTGTTTTATTCTTCAGAGTGAACACTCAAATTGTGTTAATAATTTAAAAGTCGGCAATTGCTTTTTGGTGAGAGGGTCTACATGAGCGAAATGTCCACAATGGATGACTCAATTTCACATTTGAGCATGGGACAGAACAAAGACTTCGCCTTTCATTTTCGTTTTTAAGCCCCAATTAAGGTAATTGAGCAGAACCTACATGGTAGTTGATCATCGAGAGCAAGAGAGAACGTGTTGTATCTACCTGGTGCAATTCTGGAAGAAGCATTAAACAGAAAATGCGTATCACGTAATCTAATTTCATTTAATTTTTGAAATCGGGTTGTTAAATTGATGGGTCATTCAGGTCCCAATATTCAAATTTCATAATCTTTCATCTGAATTGAAGTAGATGCTTTTCTATGATGTCTTGTACTTATTTGTCGGTTCCTTCTTGTCACCTGAATTGAATTTTTCTTCCAGTGACTGAGAAAGCAAAGTGGTCTTGTATGGCATTCACTAGTTTACAGTCTTAACACAGCAGAGGTGAGATAGCTGCAATGGAACATATTTCTCATTTAATTTGGGTAAACAAAATTGATATAGGGGTTCATGTCTTCACCTTCAAAATTTTACGAAATGAGCCTCAGGCTATTACATATTTCCGCTTCCACGGGTAGGTGAAACAATTAATACCACAAAGGAACCTCTTTCGGGGCTTGGAGAACTAAATTTACCCCGCTGTAATATTGTACAGTTAGCAAATTTTTAATCTCGTGTTTTTTTCGCTTCATTGCGGTTGAACTTCTGACATCAAGATGTTTCTTTTGTTTTATGTCTTCCAATTGTAAAATTTTTCACGAAATTCTTTTAATTTATCCACTCAAATTCACAATGTCTGCCATTTTCTTAATTCAAAATATCACCACTTCGATGCGAATAGTTTTATTTAATAATTAATTTGAGAAATTAAATTGAAAGGGATTGATGTGAAATAGCCTCACATCCTTTGGTTATTAATGAAAACCAGTAAGCAACTTCATATTCCAAACGTGTATTCATTGTGATATTATAAAACGCCAAACTGCTCTTAGCCGTGAGAAGATACAAACAAATCAATGTGATATGACCAACCAGGGAAGCAACTCAACAGGTCAACACGCTGGACACAATCTCAGCTATGAACTGTACCTCTTATGAGAATATTGAAGTCTGATCAGTTCCGTAGTTCAAGCAAAGTTATATTTTCAGTATACTTCTCTGATTCGTATCCTTGATAGGATTCGTTTAAATTTAAATTATTCAGATCAAATCTTCTCACCATCACGCAGGACGCCAGATTCCTATTGCAATTCTAAGTAGTTAACGGACGCTTAGCTTCTGACACGAGGTTTATTTGTTTGAAGAAAGGAAATGGTAAAAAAGCGCGAATTTAAAGGTTGAAAATAAAGAAACTTGAAACGAAGAATTGCGATTCGAGGAAATATGATTCTCTTCCTTGTGATACTCACACAAAAGCTCGTTCTGATATAACCATTCTTCATTGAGGCGTGAAGTAAATAGAAAGTGATTCGATGAAAATGTGAGGGCTTGAAGCACTGCAGAGCTTTTACTGGCCGCAATCACACCGCACTTCCACTTTTCCATATGACGCTACATTATGCTATTGACATGTCCGGATCTTGCAAACCAAGGCACCACCGCTTCCCCTGGCATGTCTGTCAAGAAATCCATTTCTGACTTCGTTCTTTGATTAAACACTGGTTTATTTTTGTAACTCAATCAGAATTCCACTCTTTCATGCCTAAATAAAATCCTCTTCGATGTCACCGCCTTATCAAAGATTGCCTAAAATAACCATTAAAGAGAGAGAGAAAAAATTTATGCAGGTTAGATGAAGACGCATTAATTCGGATAGGCCGAATCGGTCTTTCGAGGGGATGCATCTGACCCTGGTGTATAAAGCGATAATAGTCCCCCGAATTTCCTAGAGTAGTAGTAAATAAAATAAGCTTCGGCGAGGATTTTGATCGGGCTCCGAAATATATCTTCTTTCCGACGCGGTTGCCAGAGCTTAAAATGACTTTCATTTTGAAAACAGAGCTGTAAATTCCTCGTTGTACGTGGCACAAACATCTGAAAAAGTCGGACAAGGCGATGGAGGTCTCCATCTTTGTGTGCATGGAAGATAAAAATATCCGGTTTATGATCACTTTGGAGGTATCAGAAAAATTCCTTCTCCTTTCTCGAATAGGGAAGATTTTCGAACAAATAAATATTTTGATTCATTATATTTCATGATAAATTGTCACTCAAATGAAAATTTAAAATTATCACTAACAAATGTCTGTGTTTTTATTACTGAAGTTATGAAAACAAATCCGGACTTAACAAGCATCCGTTAGAATTCAAGTTTTCCACTGAGGTCTCATTAAACTATCCAGACGTGCTGAAAACGCCTTTATTAATAGGTTTGGGAGGCCTTGGAAATAAGAAATAATTTAATTTCTTCACAAAACTCTTCTATTAGATGTAAAATAATATTCTTTAAAGTGTGCAAAGTTTCAACATTTTGGGCCTGAAGAGGTATTGTTTTCAGTGTCAACGTTGCGGTTGACATTCTGATATGCTTCATTGCATACCACTGACAGCCCTGCACTCAGATATTTTTGCTTGAATTCTCCTCAGGTGAGGATTTACGCCTTTAGAGGTGGGAATCGATGTTTCTGACTCTCCTAATCACCACTGAAAGCGCATTCTTCCGAGTTATAAAGCGATGAGTTTAAATTTCCACCCACATCGATCAAATCCTGAACTATTTTCCATATATCCACTTGATCACAGATCACCCATCAATTTTGCGTTCATCAAATAAATTAAATTAAGAAAAAAGTGGAATCTTTAAATTTACCACCACGAAAATTGGATAATAAAATTAACGTTACTATGATTCTGTAAACTTGTTGAGCTCCAATTAAAATACCGTGGGACTTAAGGAGTACAATGAAAGAATTAAGCTTACAAGGCGCGTGATGAGTAAAACGTCTTGAAAGTTTTAAACTCGAACCGTTTGATGCAAAAAATTCTGACAAACCTCGACTGTGGAGTGGAATATCTGACTTAATTTAATTTCCATATTGTCATTTGACGGAGTCACATCCTCCGCTATCAAAATTTAATCAAATAAGGTTATAATTTGATCTCTTTTGATGAAGGGACATTGTAGATTCTTGCAAATGCTGATTAAATCCGGTGTTTGAACCAAAATGTCTGAACCACAGCTTCAGTCCATAAATTGGAATCCCTGGAATATGGCAACATACAAAGAGGATCCAGCAGCCAATAACGCAGCATCTTAATAGTCAGAAAGGGTGAATAGTTTGAAAGTAAATGAAATGGTTGACATTTAAACATGCAATAATATGAAATGTGGCCCAGAGTATAGAACAAGGGATCAGATGAGAACGGAATCGTAGAGCCTTACTTTATCGGAACTCCAGAATTACCAGATGGTCCACTTTTCAGTTTAGTTTTGATCAAGTTGATCACACTCTAACGATATCATTATTGCAGGGAAAGTAGAGATAGAATAATTTCTTTTGAAAAAAAACGAACACTTTTTGTATACAGTGGTCACTCCACGACTGCCTTCTCATTCGTTTTCGTTTGAAATGCAATGACACCTAGACTCCACATGTATAATTATCCCCCTACAACTGATGCTCATCGATGCAAAGAATACACTTTGACAATTCATACCTCAACTAACTTTTTATGTATCACTCATTTTCGGTAGATGGGATTTCAATAGCGTTTTGGCGAATATGTCGTCTAGTTTACTGTTCAGTTCATATTATGACATAATATGTGGGTAGGTATTTTGTTCTACTGCATCCTCAATTTCGTCCTTCTTTAAAAATCTCCCATTTGGCTCACTACTCAAATCTCGGAGATCTACTGTTTCGGATAAGCTAATATCTACGTGTGTGCAGCAGGCGTGACCTGAACAGATATTTTGTAAGGAACATCCCAAAGTTCAGGCAGAATGAGATGAAGGGTCTACGCGAGTATGAGAGATAGTAAGAAAACCACTATCTCTCCCCCGCAGCATGGGACCTGAAGATGAGCATGTCTCACTTTCTAGATTCTCAGTAGCCATTGTTCTTCCATGCCAGTCACCACTTTAGCTTACTCTCTATTCCTTAGTAGCAACGTGCTTGGTGACATTCATATGTAACAAGTCTTTTAGTTTAATAAGAGAGGCACCAGTCTTTAATCAGCCGGCATCACACACAACGTGGCAGGCACAACGTGTCCCCAGTGCATTCCTTTACCATGACGTGTAGCACCTTTACTGCGCATTCATTTCTTGCTTTTTAAAGAATACATAAAGATAGTAATCTAAAATAAGTTTTTATTTACTGCACTAAGTTACTTCGATCGGAAAGTCGAAGTAAGGGACATGACTAGGATCAAAAGGGCAGATTTTAAATAAAGACAAAGTCTGATGAGGAGTTGCAGAAAGTACGCTTGAGGAGAATGACGGTTTAGTGGCTCAGCGGTTATTTAGTCTTTGGTTGGATAAAGACAGTTACAGGCGCCATGTCTACAATGAATCAGATGACGTGTGAGTCTTTCACGCCTGCCGGTTTAATGGCGACAGTTCAATGGAAAAGGTTAAGAAGGAGAACGCGTGCCACTAGAGACTTCCGAATTTTGAACTTCATAATTTTAAAGAGAATTTTCCATTATCCTGACGATTTGTCCTTATTAATTAATCAGTTTTTGAAGGAACTTTATTCGATTGACTTAATAGTTAACTCCATCAACACCCAGTCCGGAAACACTGACTCAAGGTCACCCTGTGCGTCTTAGCGGTCTGATCTTCAAATTAACCCAGGAATAATTTGTTTTTACCAAATCTCATAATTTCAGTGCTTTCTGACTTATAAAATTTTAGCTGAGAGAAATCCAGAGCCGTTTAATAAGTTGACGCAAAATAATTATTTTTTAAATCGCAGGTCATGATTTTTACGGCTCATTCCCAGGTCCTTAAAATGTTTGTTAATGTTTTCCATCCCCTAATACCTACATTTTGAACTTTTCTCCCTTTCTTAGCCGCATTTTCCGCTTACTGTTTACGAGGTCATTGCTTTCTCTCTCTCCTCCTTCGATAACAGAGCTACCACTCTCTTCTGTATTATGACAGTGGTGGTGCTAACCCGGTTGTTAGAGGCGACGAAACTAGAAGACTGAATAGCATGGAAAACAAGTATTTATTCTAATCCGCTGTGTGAACTCGATTTCTAATAAAGATATATTTACAGAGAATCTCTCAATGAATTGATACGTGTTTTCTCTCTCTCTCTCTCTCTCTCTCTCAGGGCTGATCTTGAGAGCCCAGTTATCAGGACACAAAACCACATAACGTGATATCGAGATGTGATTTGTGCCATATGAAATGGCACCCAAAGTGTGTTTTGGTGTTGAAAATGCCTGTAACTAACGCAGAAAGATATGCATTTTTCCAGAAATAGTTAATGCTACGAGAGCCGCTTAATGACCCTGTAATATGGTATGTTAACACAAACTTACAAAACGATTAGAATATCTGGGAGAAAAATCTCAAATAGAAAAGTCATTAAAGGCCTAAAATACAACCCTTTTGACCCAATTTAAATACCCGCAACAGTAAATTGAAGGAAAGCACTTTCATGTAGGAATCTCTAGTCTCATCCCCACCCAATCCACTCGAGAGAGATTAGGTCTCAGATACATCGTGGGTCAAGGCCATAACTGCTTTCATAATCCTATATGCAAAATACTCAAATACCTTCATGAGAAAGGAAAATCTTATTCTCGTTTAGGGATATTTGGCAAGCCAATTTCAGAAGAGCTCGTAAGAGTCTGACCTCAGCTTTACCTTGCATTTGGCTCATAATGAAATGAAGATTTTGCCAGTTGAATATAAGTTGACTCGTGTTGGAGGGCAAAAGAATGTCTCAATTGGAAGAGGGTGTGAGGGATGAGTCGTGTGCGGTCTTGAGAATAGCCGTTTAAGGCTCGGTGTAATAGTGAATTAATAAATGCTTCAACGCATTAAGGTCAACATAAATGCCTAATTTCAAAGTTAATTTCGTAAAAGTAGAAAGAAACGAACGTCTCTAATGGAGACTGTTTATGTACCTTACCACTCATAAAGAGGCTCTTAGTCATTGGACAATGATTGCTTTACATCTAAATTCATGACTCAGCATTCCTTACGCGTTCATGTAGTCACAATCGCCAAAGGAACCACCGCTAAAGTTCACTTTACAATTTCTCTTTCATTAAATCCTTTAGATGACATATTTCAAGAGACAGAACTAGTGCATATATATATATATACATATCCACCTTTTAAAAAATATTGTGTCCGGATAAACGAATGGATACACGCAGGTGAGAAGAAACAGTTTATGATGGAGCGGGGGATTGATGTATGTTGTCCAGGCACTCATTGGCGTCCAAAACGATGAAATATGATCACCACTTACCAGTTTATGTGTAGCATCAATATATCATAAATTATAACAGTGCAATATACTTAGATTGAATCCCCCCCCTGCCTCCTCCCTCAAGAGAATTTGCTTAATTTGCCATTAAATTACTGTTACAGCGTCTGGTCATTCCAAGTCAGGCGACCAGAAGAAAGTTCATAGTAGAAGTTCGGAGTAAATAAGTTGCTTTGTTTACGAGTCTTTAAACAAAGACGACGTTCCGCATACACACTCCTTCGTTAGCCTTCTTATTTATTGACAAAGCGAACTAATTTGCGCGCTAATCTGAACGTGACATGGAGGGATCGCGAAATTTCTCATCCGGTGGATAAGTTTAATACAGTTCGATCTCATCCAATAAACCAATTTATAAAACTGCAATGAGTCTGTCTCTTCTTACTTTCCATCCCGATTGTTTAAAAGCAGGGAGTTTAACACTAAAATTGGACAAATTAGCAGGAGTCTGTCGGTGGAATTCCTGTCCAATTTGTCAAGTTTGCGAATCACTCATTCTGGAAGGGGTGGTAATGTGGAAAAATTATAGGGCTGAAAAGAACTGGATCTTTCTCATTTACGTGATCTGTTTGAACTCGAATCACAAGCATTCAATTCGGTTCTGGCGGACCATTGAGTGAAAATATGTGAGGCTTTCTAGATTCTGGAACTGCACCCATAAATGCAGAGGTTCCACGTCTGCATCATTCAGACTGTCTTGAAACTAGTTCCCCAGAGAATTTTTGCCTTCGTGTAACCGGATCACTCTACTTCTACTCTTCTAAGTAATAATGTGCTGATTGATATATTCAGGATGTGGACACATGTTGTTCGCCTCATCCATAGCTGACACGATTATCGTTCAGGGCTTAGTTAAGGTCTTCACTATGGTGATGACTTTACCTAGTTCTATTCGTTCAAATATTTCTTCACATTTACTCAACACTTTGCTAATAAAGTCTAGTTCTCGGTCTCCACACTGTCAGTACCTCCAGTCTCAGCAATTCACTTTCGCGTTGTTTAACAAATCCTGCGGTCAGATCGGTCATCGAATCCTAATATCTCTAAATGTAATATGCACATTCGTACGATATCGAAACTTAAATTCTGAATTCACTTTGAACTAAATAAGTAACGTGAATGGAAGGTGTCCATTTTTACATTGATGGAACCTTTTGACTTCCTAAGTTTCAAAATGCGTTGACATCTTCCAAGTCACCGACTGGCAGTTCAAATGATTTCTCAACTGTTTGCCGGCCAGACGAATGTCCCAGTTTCCTAACGCACTTCAATCTTGCACAGCAATGGGTCACTAACTGTTGATTAAACTTTCAACTATTAAAAATATTATTATTACTTCTAAATAAGGTAAAGGATTTGCAATTTTCTGGAAGTTATTTCACCACCAAAAAGGGATTTACAGAATATACAGTTATTCAGAACTGAAAGGTAATTCAACTATTTTTACAAAAAAACACCAGATTAATAATTGTTAAAGACGGAAAATATTACTTTCGCATTTGGCGACGCAACAAACCCTAAGTGGAGATGAGATGAGGAGAGAAATAGGAAATGATGGAGAGTCAGGAGAATTTCATCTTCGGATTCTTTCTCTTCATACAAAAATGTTCTCCGCATTTTCTTCATACGTTCTTACCGTAATTCTTGTAACAAACTTCTGCAGTGCAACCAGATCTATTGAATAATCGAGCATCTCTACCAGTATCTTACCTTCGCGCTTTATCATTTCGGTGAAGGATGGATAACATCGTGAATGCACAAAAGAGAATTTCCCTTAAATAGATGGCTTTTAGTTGTATTTAATGTTCAGCATTGCAAGAGGTCGCTCCTTTTGTTTCCTCCTCGTCCGAATGTAGTCGAAGCAACCAAATATCTGCGCGCAGAGATGCAAATTTACCCAGTTTGGTAGGTGGCGATTTGGAATACTATTTCAGCTGGTGATAATATTAAAGAAGACTTTACATAGTTTTAAGGTTTTCAGTATTAATAATTGCATGACAACGGTGGCTGAAATGAAGCACTTCGATTAATGAAACTGTTATAATGTTATGTCTATTGGGGTCAAAGCAGTCGAACAGATGGAATAATTCAAGTCAGTCATGTCGGTAGATCGGTACGGTGGTGACCAGGATGTCGCCCCACTTTGCTTATAGGTAGATTAGGTTTTTATGCAAAATATTTCTTCGTCAGACGTTGGTCACGTCTCGTCATCAATGTCTCGACGTGATGACTGACATCTATTTAGGTGTCTCTGTGCAAAGCGCATTCAAAAGGCTGGATTGCCGGCAACTACTGTAATCGAGGTCATATCGGGGGTCAATCATATCTAATCGACAGGTGTTGACTGACGTCGGCTGACTATGGCAGAAAAAATCTTTAGAAATTTAGTTTAATACTTCGATTCAGGTATGTATTATAACCCATTTATAACCTACAACAGGGAGAAATGTTTAGCAACAATTCATGGTGGAAGGCGACTGAACTTATTTGAAGGTAACTCAAACGAATAGTAGTAAGAGGAGATCGAAGGGAGCACCGTAAGCAGTATTCGCTCATGGTTGGCATACTAATATAACAACAATTACTTCCAAAAATATCATAGACGCATTTGGAGAATATTTCAGTAGACAAAAAGGTCATATAATCTGGTCTACTGAAACCTTTTTTTCCGTAAAATTAATCACTTTGAATAATGCTTATATGAGGCAAAGATTTATGATTAATAAGTAGTGAAGTTTGATTAGTTATCTTCGCCTTGGATACGAAAGGATATCAATTTCAAAGGACTTGAGACATATTTTAGGTTTCAACTATTTATTTTTTATTCGACCGCGTTCGAGAATGAGAGAGACAGCGCCTATCAGAAATGATCCCGAAAATCGGAAAATAGATGATCCTTCCTTCCTTCCTTCCTTCCTCCTCCTCCTCCGCCATCCATATTTGCTTACTTTGTTTCATTCCCACCCAGCTGAATAAGGTACGATCTGTGTGAAAATCGTTTAATCGAAGTCTACAAAACTCTATTTAAAAAATCTTAGAGCCTTATCAGAGAAACATGTTTATATATTTTTACCTACACAAATAAGCCCTTGGCCAAACTTTATTAATTCTCTCAGAAGTCTAACTAGCTGCTGACAGGTACAACGAGAGACCCCTAGCATAAATTTACCCCTGCAATCAGCTAGGATACCTCAAAAGTGGTGAGGTCACGAAAGAAATTGTGTGCAGACAGTTTTACTGTATAGCGCTTAGTAATTATTTACAATTAACGAATATTGATTGCTGATCGGTCGGCTGATCTGTACGCATGACCTCGCTCACTCCACATCCGATCAGCAGAACGTCATCATTTTCAGAATATTCTAGCGTGGGCGAGATCCCTTCGGAAGCGTTATACACTACATGCTTCAATACGACCACGACTTTTCAGATGGCAGTGGTAGTGAGGATTGCCGAGTGTTTGTAGAGTCAGATTTTATTAGCGATACCCGAAGAGAGGATAATTTGTTTTGAATTACAGAATCACCAATGTTGTTGGTATTTACGGATACATGGAATGCCCACCGTATAAAAGTGTTAATAAACAGCCCAGGCGGCCATTCATGTGATCAACGTTCCCACTTCCGAGGCCCAAATATAAGTTTTTGCTTATTAAAGCACAATCTCACCTTTGAATTCTTATTCAAAAGCGCTTAATTTTATGATCTGGACTATGAATACTATAGCGTTGAAGGTATCCATCAGAACACATTTTCCGTTCTGCTTGCCTTTTTCACTTTTCTAGATGGCGTTTCTCAGTTAAAGAAGTTCTACCTCTAGTACTCTGAAAGACCTAAACGTCTTGTATTGGCGACATCCTGACTCATAAATCGTGGTTGAATGGATTTTATTCCTTGCTCATTGACAATCGAAGAGCGCGAATTCTTTCAACCGCCTTATTGTTCCACAATATGCCATCTTTATAAAAATCTGGATTCAGGTAGCTGAGTTCTGCCGCTTTTCCACTCTTTTTCAATTCTCAACTCTTTTTCCCACTGAATGATGCCTGTCCCACACACACTGAACCAACTCAGCTTTTGATTTTTTTTCATTTTGGAAAAGACTGCGGCATTCTGTAAAGCTCTAAAGTGATCACTGTTTTGTTAAGAGATTTCTAAATCTGAACTGAGTCCCTTCTTGAAGTGGCCCTGTGTCATCTTTGTCCTAGTTTGGGAAATTTCAAGGGAGACTGACGCTACATGAATGGGGACATGATTGGAGAGACTACTTACCAGAAAGCCAATTAAAAGCCAATTAAGATTGATATCAGCCAAGTGGTCCAAATTAAAGTGATACCAATTAATTTGATGAGCGAGATCGATATTACCAACTTGGTTGGCTAGAATTAGATGAATGCCTCGCAAACAATTTTAGGAGCAAGTTTTCTAACAGTCATCTTGGAGTGGGATCATGTACTAGCCAGAATTAACCAGAGCAGTTGTCCCTTCCACGCCCAGAATGTTCACAGATGGCCATCGATTCCATTACCCCGGCTTTGCAGATAAGCTTGTTAATCTTTGTCAACAGAGCGATGTTGTTATGTAAATAAGTGAACAAATACCAAAAATAAGTTAGATGGAGAACTATCAGTCATTTTGGACGAGACCTTCAGTCACTGATACCCATTGATAATAAGAGGTACATGTCTTACGGAAATACAAAAGGATACAAATGAGTCAATGTCCTTGAACTTAGTTTTCCCAAAATCATTGTGATTGGGAGCGTATTTCTATAAAGGGGAATAGCATTTAGGGATGGGCTTTATAAAACCTAGACTTCCACCACATTGACGAAATATACATTCAGGTAGATAAATCACTCAAGTTAGCGACCCACAAAGAGAGCAAAAATGTAGCACACAGGGAAGAGTTGAGCATATTGTGTGCGACACAGGATTCCGTAAAGGATGTCCACAATGTGACTCATTCGTTTGAGTCACTTTTCAAGGAGGAGACAGAGAGAGCCGAAACTGTGAATTTTGTATATTTTCAAAAAGGCATGCTTGTATCCGAAACATAACCGAATACTTAAACTATTGAATAAAATACCTGTTAGAGAAAAATTTTTTGTAAAATCATTGATATTGTGGATCCGTATAATCCCACTCTCTCCCTCCCTCCCTCTCTCTCAGAATCATGTCAATGGCACACACATTGAGCTTTAACTTTCCAAAAGTCAGAACGGTAATTATGGTGAATCATGGAAACCATTGAAAATTTCCATACACCGCACAATTTCCATTAACGAGACTTACTAAAATTAATAATAGGAGATTGTGAAACGTCTTCCAACCAAGAGACAAAGTTCTACTCGATGAACTTTCCTCCTAAATAGTTATCAATCTTGGCAAGACACAAAGTGACGGCGCAAGGCAGATCTCTTTCCTCTCTGACTTGTCTGGAAGAAATAACCCACTGTTTCACTCACCACGTCTTTTTTAAGGTGAAAATTCTTCCCGTTGCTGTTTGACATGACGGTTAATAGAGATGCGCTAACAGCACTGACGATATTGAAAATCGTTTACACATGTATAGAAGATAAACGGTCATTGGAATATAAATCAAAGATACGTCAGTGACAACGATATCAACAGACCAAGTTCGCACTTAAATAGATTAGCAGCTACTAACTAGTACAGTTGCATGACTATTTGTACTGGCCGTTTCAGTTTGGACAAAATTAATGCGGTTGCCAAGAATACGATCATGTCGAAGCTCCGTGTTTGACATTTATTCATGCTAAAACAGTGACGTCTTGGTTTGGATGACCAGACACAACTTCCGTTTGATCGTATTCTTGGCGGCGATTTAAATTTGGGACAAACTCATCTGGAAGATTCAGTAAAAAGTCTTTTACCTGGATAACTCTTTGAGCTTCGGTGATGTAGCGGTCAAGGTACACGTCTAGTAAATTCACATTGAGGAATTTAGAGAAAGAAGAGGAAGGAGTAAAGAGAGTCTTTTAAGCAGTAGGTCGAAAATTTGACTGGCTGACCGACAGGGTAAAGCTCAACGACTGAATGTCGGATAACAGAGGAAAATTGAAAAATAACTTAAAGACTGACAACTTCACTAGACTATATTATAATGGATAATGTGATCACGTCAAAAGTGGATCAGGCGTCTTTAAAT
The DNA here is from genome assembly GCA_900708905.1 of Hymenolepis diminuta. NCBI lineage: Eukaryota > Metazoa > Platyhelminthes > Cestoda > Cyclophyllidea > Hymenolepididae > Hymenolepis > Hymenolepis diminuta. Next base: position 3,055,358 of record CAADRB010000003.1, read on the forward strand.
TAAAGCAGAAAAGGGAGAATTCTTATTCTAAACGTCAGTATCATAAGACTGACAATAGAACGTCTTCACGCAAAAGTTGGTATGAGGAAATTTAAAACCAGTGCATGATGGACTCATGTTATTATCCCAACTGACGAGATTGCAAATTGGATTCAAGTCACTTGACAACAAGGCCACGGCCATGACGGATATTTTTATATTCTAAAGAGCAAAGGGGGTGCGCATGCGGAATCCGCCCGTGAAAAAGTCAAGAATTGAGAACTCTAAAGTCCAGAGTCCAGAATGGAACGTATGATAACCCTGTGGTTAACACAGCCACAACAAACTGTTATCCCAATACCTGGTAATGTTTTTATTTTGAAGGCAAATATGAGAACTCATCTAATGAATTTTAATGAATTAGCAGACTGTAATAGAAAAATGAAAGAGTGAAGTGAGTAAGTAATTTGATCATGCATGAAGGAGTCATGAGGAGTAAATTCAGTTATGATGAAATGGGGATAAAATTGAGATGTAGAAGAAAACCAGTCCCCGAAATGAATCTCAACCCCTAGGATCGCTTTGAGTGCAGGTTCTCGAATTGATGGAAAGTTATTTTTCAATAGAGTTCTAACTACAAGGACCTGAATAATAATTTCAAGCGTGTAGGCCTCACGAGATAAAGGCTTGTTCGCTGGACCCACTGACATGGATGATCGACAATGCTGGTTAATTCTGACCATTAAGAGGGGTAGTAGACTTCAAGTTTCTCGATAAAGCAATTCCAGGATGTTTTCTATCTGCTCAAGTGAAATGCTGTGAACACTTGCCTTAATTGGCAAGAAATGGAACCAGTAGCTTGACAGTTTTGTTTGCACTTATATAACTCATCTGTTGACTTCAAACTGGGCGACATGTCAACTATTGAAACAAAATTTTCAGCCGATGTACTGAAATATAATACTCACTATTCTCTGCAGAAACTGACACGATTTTCCTCAGTACAAACGCTAACTATCTTCATTCCGGTTCAAATTACCTTCTTCATACATTTTGTGGGTGATTTGCAGGTTACCCCATTCCTATACATGTGAAAGAAATTATTTTCCTGTGCAAATCTCTTTACGATTATAAACCTGACTTTTATATAACGCAGTCTGTGAGGTTAGGATCAATATTTACAGTCAAACCTCACACCAGACCTCTGTAATTGTAGTCTCCGGTGAATACAATAAAACCGCATGTGTTTTGAAAATATTTCGAGGCGGGATAATTTGTGAAAGATTCCAACCGACATAATTCTTAAATGCTCAGATCCCAGTTGAAATGAAAAGCGTCTGAAAGCGAAGCCACTAGATGATGCCCAAGTGATTTGTAAAGGTAAGTGGAATGTTGTGAACTTGTATCAAGATCCTCGCGTGCTGGGTGGAAGAATGAAGAAAAAAAGCGATTTCTTATTTCTATACACAATGGTGAACATTTCCTAGAAATGATACATTCCAGCATCGGTGGGGAATTCAGTTAAGCCAGAAGAATTCGGAAGACCTATTATGGCAAGGAAACGGTATTCAATAGATTGTACAGAGTTTATTTCCCTTCTACGCCGAAACATGATAACAAAGGTACTGATTTTGCGTCTTCGTTAAGCAGTTCTGTGTACTAATCCTCCCTCGGTCTTTAAGCAGTTAATCAATCCCCAGTTGCTTACTGACACTTATTCAGTCATAATTTCAGTGAACTTGTCTCTGGATTGACGTGTTCTGTCGTTTTTCCGAACTTGAATTATCCAAAGTCTGTTCCTCTCCCTCCTTATCCTGTTTTAGTAGAGTCTCTACAACTTGGGAGGTTAACAGCTTTGTCAGTTTCTTCTTTGTTCTGACGAAGAACTCTCTGTGGTACAGTAATTGCTGAGATCATTTACTCTTTACTGAATTTTTTTTGATACTCAGATTGCCAAAATGTGTGCTATGAAAACTCAAGAAATTTCTCAATCTTAAGTTATATTCTTAAACAAATTCGTGACCTGTGAAATCAAGAGGTCATTTTGAAAACTGCTTAATCATATCTGATCATGTTAAAATATAGAGACTCGTATTAATACCTGCTTACCGTATATGGCGATCAGAAAAATCTTAGAAAACGCAAATCCATAGCTACGGAGAGTTGGCCAATAGAGCTTCGAATAGAAGTTAGTACAAATTGAATTAGTAGTACCTAACTAATACACTTTATCATGGCAAATAATTAAGCATTTAAATAATGAAATAAATTTAATTAATGGAAATTATGCATCGTCTGGAACTAGAAAGCGTCGAACCCTGAGATCATTCAAATTTGAGCTCAATTGTAGTACAGAAATATTAATTGCTAGTTGGGTGCATGATCAGCTCACTTTTCTCAGAGCCAAAGGCCAACTGAGAGGCATGAATTCAATTTAACAACATTTACTGAAATTAATTAATTGAGAAAAATAATGGTGAACTTTAATAAAACTGATGACCTCTCAGAATAAAATGTCTTAAGATTGGGTTTAGGTTAGTCAGAAGCTGCTGCTGACTTGTTCGGCAGAAATTCCAAATGCATCTTCAGAAGAGGTCAGAAGGAGAACGTTGCAAATGAACTCAACGGAAGGGTCATTTCTTTCTCTCCTAGGTCAAATATGTTGGTAATGAGTTAAGATATTCAAAGCGAAGGAATTTTAAGGGATCCTCAATAAGTGAGCTTGTGAAAAGTGAGTCACTTTCAGTCATACGCTCATTCTGAATAGCATTCCCACTAACAGAAAGAACTCGGGCTCAAGTTGAATTATGTTAATCGTAGTTGAGAAATTGTCCTTGTTATAATAATTAAAAGAAAAAATAAATCAGGAGAGTTTTGTTGAAGCTAATCTTGTTCGAATTTAATTTGCTATTTCTGCTCGATCCTCTTCCATTTGGCCATTTCGAGCTGTTTCATGTCATCCGTTTTCAGGAAAAGATGAATATAATGTTGTTAGCATATTTATTCACAATAATAACAAATAATTTTCGTATAGTTTTGATCCGGCTTAAATGAATACTTATGCGATTGATAAATGGGCGAAATTTATTCTCATTTCTTGAACCACACTTAAAATTTCACCTTTTTAGAACTTTTGTTTAAAATTGTGTGTTTTCTAAAGTAATATTGATTCGATTCAGCCTCTCGTCCATTTCACTCTGGAATGGAAATAAATCATTTAGGAGTTTGGTTCCACAGAACTATAATTCTTGTTGCTTAAACTCCAGGTAAGGAAGGTGAAATCGGTCAACGATTTTGAATCATTTCGACCTTCGCCCTTCTGAGCATATTAACGATTTCCGGAATGCAAACTCAGTTAGACTGGTTAATTCCTTCAAAAATTGTCATTTCAAGCAAGGCGGTTGGTGACATTAAGATCTGACTAGTGTCAGCCAATCAACTAATGAAATGACACTTTCTGACTAGGTAGCCAATCACAGCCCTGGTTAAAATTACAGGTTGGTATATATATATATATACATATATATATATGTATACATTCAGCATCAAAATAACCGTTCAGTATTTGCGGGTATTTGTTCCACATTAGAGTGAGTTATATTTGCAATGAAATCCGATCGTTTACATACAACTCCACGACAAAAAGCTCTTTATTAGTTTTTATGAAATTCAAATATTATAAAATTTTCACTATAACTTCATTTAATTTAATTATGTTAGTTCATATTTCTAATTAGGAGGAGCCTTATTTTTTCGTTTACTTGTTATGCTTTCAGAATGCAAAAGCATGCTCTTATCTTGTTGATTGCTATCTCTGCTACTCTTGGGGTACCAGGTCGTTATCGAAGAAATGCTGACCCCATGAGTGCACATGTTTCCGTGGAAACATCTAGTCCTTATCTCCCAGTAGAAGAAAAGGAGGGAGGTTCTTCCGAAGCAGTATCCAGGACTACTACCGAGAATGCTACTTCTGAAGAAATGTTAAATCACTCGGAGTCTCAAATTCAAGAAACTTCTGTTGATGAAGACAAAGCTAGCACAGCATCTGACTCAGAGAATTCTTCAGAAGAGCGTAAAATTCAACTCATTTCGGAATTTGAAAAAGCACAGAGTGCTCCATCAAAAGGAACTGAAATTACAGTTACAGAAGAGCCCGGTTATGAAGTAAACTCAAGTTCCTTAGAATCTCGAGATCCAATGGCTGGTAATGTTGTCATGGAATCGTTTCAATGGAAGGAAGGTCAAGAGGGTTTATCTAAGAATTTGCCGAACGGTACAGGAAACATTTCAAATTCTGATGAAGAGAAGCTTACGGTACCAATGAAAAAGAAAGACATCCATGACGCCAATGAAAATCAAGATTCTAGTCCGATTAAATCAGAGAATCCTGAAATTAATAAGAAATCTATTCCCACCGAAAATATTGAGGAGGTGAAATCAGGAGAAGAGAATGCATTAAAGGCAGAGAACCAGGATGCAGCAGATGAAGAAACTGTTAAAACTTCTGAGCAAAGTGAAGGACTAGAATCAGAGGAAGGTTTGGAGAACAACGCCAATGCAACAAGTGGGGCCAGCGTGGAGTTTCCGGAACCTGAGGCAGTATCTGAAGAACCAGTGGTAGATGGAGGAATGGCAGAAGTTGTGGACGATGCTAATATTACGGAGAACCCCTTCGAGGAAGACGAGTTCAATAAATCTTCTTCAGGTGAGGAAGTTGAAGGAAATGAGGTTTTGAGTGAGTCACAGAGCGGTGAAGACTCTTCTGCCACTATAAATACTACGTTATCGAATTCAGAAAATTCTGAACAACAGGAAGGACTAGAATCAGAGGAAGGTTTGGAGAACAACGCCAATGCAACAAGTGGGGCCAGCGTGGAGTCTTCGGAACCTGAGGCAGTATCTGAAGAACCAGTGGTAGATGGAGGAGTGGCAGAAGTTGTGGACGATGCTAATATTACGAAGAACGCTTTCGAGAAAGACGAGTTCAATAAATCTACTTCAGGTGAGGAAGTTGAAGGAAATGAGGTTTTGAGTGAGTCACAGAGCGGTGAAGACTCTTCTGCCACTATAAATACTACGTTATCGAATTCAGAAAATTCTGAACAACAGGAAGGACTAGAATCAGAGGAAGGTTTGGAGAACAACGCCAATGCAACAAGTGGGGCCAGCGTGGAGTCTTCGGAACCTGAGGCAGTATCTGAAGAACCAGTGGTAGATGGAGGAGTGGCAGAAGTTGTGGACGATGCTAATATTACGAAGAACGCTTTCGAGAAAGACGAATTTAATAAATCTACTTCAGGTGAGGAAGTTGAAGGAAATGAAATTTTGAGTGAGAGAGCGATTGATAAGTTACCTCCTGATACGCTAATTACTGATCTGAATATTGAGGGAACTTCCTCGAAGGTTCCATTGAAATCAACTGAAGAAGTTACGTCTCGACCTGATATTCAAACAAGTATAAATGTTACCTTTTCGGATGTTGAGACACGAGTGTCTACATCAGTGGAAACTGGCGAAAATGACATGCAAATGGAAACTAAAACTAGCATCTCTAGTGGAAATAATGGAGGCGTAGAAGAAGATTCTGAAATTGAGGCTGATCAGAATGAAACACTGTTGCCTAATTCCGAACAAGAAGCATCTCAAGAAGTTTCCATGGAGCCATCCTCTGAAACTAAACTTATTAAAGAAATATCAGAATCTTCATCTGAGGAAAGTACTCCGGAGGATTCAGTCCCAAGAGGAGAGCAAGTACCAAAAGGAGAGAAAGCGGAAACTCCACAGCCAAAAGTGGTTGTAGAAGAGAGAACAGTAAGCATTTCGTCTGGTGAAAATACAACTGAAACGGAAGAATCTGGAAGTAAGTACCTCCTCTACAATACAGGCGGTAAAAGGGTTAAATTTCGTCCATATAAACATGTAGTAGAGCCACGGGGTTGTCATGGCTTTTTCGTGTAAAAATGACATGTTCGTAAGGACTGTTTATTTTGCTATTAAATTTATGGAATTCGATGGCAAGACGTTAGCCCAGTTGGAAACTTACCTAAGACATCTTAAGGACATTGTTTTATTTTCGCTCGGAGAGGAAGGTGAAGAGGTGAAAACAGAAATTTCTCGAAGTGCAGATGAATAGAGTAACAATGGCCCATATTACATTAATTTGTTCGATTTTATTATTTGAATCTTATAATTTTGCTTCAAATATAGAGACTGTATCGCAGACTGTTCTTTCTGTTCCACCAGAACCTTCCGATGAGCAGACTGTACCACCTTCACAATCGGGTAAGTTGACACTGCCCACATGCACCTGCCTTATTAGAATGAGTCAGGTTCTTTGCGTCTTTATTCCCTTGTGTGATTGCCTCCACTTTTTTCTAGAAACTGGGAGACCTGAAGATGGCCCTTTCGATGAAGACCAGGACGACCACATTGTCATCGAGAAAAAAGGTGGTGAGTGAATAAGTCATCTCTATCTGCTGCCTTTGTGCCTATATGTACAAACAGACGTTAGGTGGATTTTCCGACCGCCTCCTTTTTCCCTTATTTTGGAAGAAGTTGGAATGAAATGCGAATTTTTTAGAAATTTCATATTTTAATGGTGATGTTTTATTTTTTATTTCGACCGAATTATGACGAGGTGATGAATTTCGAATAAAGGTTATGTTCGAAGCATCTAAAAAAATTAACTTTCGCCGATGAGGAAGTTTTAAAGAGAGTTTGGAGTTGAAACCAATTACAGGTTCAAAGCTGAAGCCTCCAAAATATTAAATTCAGTAAAACTAATTAAATTTGTAATATTTATTACTGAGAGGTCTCAAAATTGTCGTTAATTTTCTGTCCCCCTCTACAGTTCGGCTAATATTTTATTGTACACCACCATGTTGATGGAATCTCTCCATCCAAATGCATGAAATGGGCATGGGTTGTGGACCGACTGCTCAACAAAGATGAATTATCAAACAATGGCCTCCGAATAAATTAATTTTATCTCCGGTTTCAAAAATTGACAGTATTGATTTTCTTGAAGTTGAAGTCGAGTCCAAGCAAGCGTCCACCAGATGGATGAACATCGGTTGTGTATATGTCTGCATGGATATGCATATGCTAGGAGACCAGTGAATTTATTTCTGAAATGTCTTTGTGTATTCTGTATCAATCCTTGAAAATTTACCTCCCTAACTTGGTGAACAGTCGAATTGACGTAAACTGGAAAATCAAATGAAATGTAACCAATTTTCCAGGAAAGAGGAAATATTTCCACTCCATTAGTTTTCTCTTTCATCTCGCATTGTAGGAGGAGGAGGCGGAGGAGGAGGAGGAGGAGAAAAAGAGAGGTTTGCTTGCTCTTAGCACTGAGGCTTTTATGGAAAGCTAAAACCGAAATATCCGGCTTTTCTACTCAAAATCCGTACATTTTGCTTCTCTTATCAAATTGCATGAAATATTGATTATTTAACAATGACTTTTGAATTTAATTTTCCTAAATTTCTTCGGCAGATTGCATTACATTGAGGAAATAGGGATTTTTCTTCTTGGACCGTGGTGAATTCTAAACCTACGTCAAGTGTAAACATAAATAAAAGTGGATAAATTTTTAAGAAATTTTCTACCTTATGAAATATTATACACAAGAAGCAAAACTTAATTTCCGGTTTGCACACTTTAACCAATAAATTTTAAATAACATTGCTCTTTTTCCTCCAATTAGATTATCTTCTCCTGAAACCATTTCAATACTAGCAAATTTTGGCTGGTAGATCATAATTTGCGATCAAGGGATCACAGCACAATTCCTAATAGCACTGAGATATGATTAATTGGAAGAGGTTCGACATTAGACCCTCATTGAATGCGTTTGAGAATTTTGCGCACCTCCAGAAAATTGTGCACTTTTAACGATTCTCCATGGAATACACATCGTCACACGTTGCCAAACGAAATATCATAAACTTATTGGAAAATTTATGAAATTTTTGAAATTTTTTTCAATTTGGCAACTAATTTTATCGGTGGCTTTTGATAAAAATCTGTAATTAACTTTGATTTTGATTAAGTCCCTTTTATTTGCAGTAGAAATTCCTGGAGAAGACGGAGAACGTGATGTTGAAGTACTTCCGTCCGGTAATTTTTAACCAGATCAGTTAGAGATGCCAAGAGTTAAAAATTTCATTTTAAAAATATTATTTGTGTTGAACAGAGGAGCCGGGGGACTCCATTCGAATCGGCAGTTCAAATTCCATGCCATCCACAACTTCACAAGATGAGGAAATTACACCAGAAAGCAGTAAGTTATTATTTGTGAAAGATAAAATTTTGGTGCAATATCAGCCTAGATTGAAGAATTTGGCGATGGGGCTCGTTGATTTTTACTTGCTCCCTTGCAACACAAAATTGCTAATTGAATTAAACTGATTTTGAAGCTCTCTAGAGCCTTTGTGAGGAATTGAGTATAATTGAGAATGGGAGAGAATTTAATTCATTTGCAACCACCGTTGTATTAATTGAAGGAGTCCGTCATGGAATCATATTGAAATGAAAACTACTTAAGGAGTTTGTATCTGTTTTGTGCATTGTTTATGCGGTGGAATTGAGAATGAATAATCATTTGTTTTCATTTGATTTTAAATTTGTTTTCTAGCTACCACAAGTACTTCATCGGGTCTCCGATTTACCATCTCATTGGCAACTCTTCCAATTTTCTTCCATCTCCTTTTTAATCCGTAGAATTTGGTAAGTTTTCTTCATGAATCACAGATTGAGATGACTGAATATCAAATCTGTATGGATCCCATGCACCTTAGGAAATAGATTCACTTCTTCTCCTTTGCCTCTGACCAAGTCCCGAAGTCGACTCCTAGTCGATTTTGGACTTTACTCAATGCATCAGGACATGTCGTAGGCATCTTTGCCAGCACCTCGAAGAATTTAACTCGAACATCGCACAACAAATAAGAAATTCAGAAAGTTAAATCTAGTTCTAGGAGCAGCCCACTTTAATAAATTTCTTATTGTAATGAGGCAATAGTGATGTATGTGGATTAGGAGAATTGAAATCGTAACTTTGGCTCTTATTTTAAAAGCAAAGAATTCTGATTGTATTTCAAAATCTCTTCAATTTCGTTTCGATAATAAATTTGCCTTTGACTGGCACATTGCAAAATCAAATGAACCACAACGGTGACTGTTTACTCTGTAGAAGAAAAAAGACAAGATAAGAAAAAAGGAATTTGTATGGCCAATGCGATTTGAAGCGTTGAATTTCCGCAAAAAGTGGCACTGACGCCAGAGAAGTGAACTTGTGCATAGCGTTGATAAACAGAAAACTCTCCGACCAAGAAATTAGAATTTCTTAATAATGCCACTTCTTTCGAATTTTAGAAACGTGAAGTATATGAAGAGATTGCGTTGTTTTCAAGAATTTGATAAACCATTCATTCCTTTGATGTCTTCATCCTCTTTCCTGCTCCTCCCCCCCCT